>CAUYRH010089213.1:0-53280 GCA_963574655.1 Perodicticus potto | reverse complement strand
GCTATCCAGACTCTGAATTTGACTTCTGACATCTCAGCCATTTGCTTATGCAAGGGATCTGGTGCTGTATCTACCTTGTCATTCCTTTGGGGAGTTGATCTACTCTGATTATTCATATTGCCAGAGTTTTTCTGTTGATTCTGCCTCATGATTATTTTTCACTGTTGCCTATGACCGTCCTCAGAGTTGGGGAGGTGTCTCTCTAAGATCAGACCCTGGCAGCATCACTCTGTTGTTACTGGATCTGTGTAGGGAGTGACCCTGTGTAGCTCCTCTGGGACTGCCCCACCCAGGGAGTTCTGGCTGCAGGAGCAGCTCCGGAGTGTGGCACAGCCAGATGAAGCAGCAGGCTGTGGGATGGGGCACCTGGTGGCCTTTGCAAAGCGAGCCGTGCCTCCAGCAGTCTCTGGCTGGGAGGAGGGCTCCGGAAGGAGGGCACGGGTCATGCAGCCTCCTAAGTTTCTGGCCAGATAGGCGGGGCGGTGAGGAGGCAGAGAGAGTAGGGGAGGAAGCGGGTTGTGTGTCTCCTAGAGTTCCTGGCCCGGGCAGGCAGGCGGAGGCCTGGCAGGTTTCTGGAGGTGCACTTGGCTGGTGTGGGCTGCAGGTGTAGGGGTCCCAGAGGGATCCCTGGCCACAGCAGGCCAGGTGGCAAGCCAAGGCCCGGCAGAGTCCCCGGCTGCTGCAAGCAGAGGGCCGAGTCCTAAAGGGTGTGGATCAGAGCCACGCTGGGGGTGGCAGCAGGCCGGGCAGGGCACAGATCGCCCTGGGAGGGAGTCCCAGTGGACTTCCTGGCTGTTGTTGGCAGCAGGTCAAGGCCCAGAGGGGTGCCAATTGGGGCCATGCAGTGGTCCCCCGTGGTGTGGAGTTCCTGGCCGCTGTGGGCGGCGGGCCTGGGGCACTGATTGGAGCCAGGCAAGGGTCCTGGCGGGCAGCAGGTTGAGGCTGGATTGGGCACAGATAGCTCCAGGAGGGAGTCCCAGTGGACTTCCTGGCTGCTGCTGGCAGCGGGTCAAGCCCCACGGAGCGGGTGCCAATTGGGGCTATGCCAGGGTCCCTGAGAAGTGGAGTTCCTGGCCACTGTGGGCGGCGGGCCTGGGGCACAGATGGGCAGGGGCCTCGGTGGGTGGCAGGCTGAGGCCTGGCACCATGGGAGAGTCCTTGTGGACTTCCTGGCTGCTGCTGGTGGTGGGCTAAGGCCCAGCGGGTGCAAATTGGGGCACAGAAGTCCCGGCGGAGTTCCTGGCCACTGGTGGTACAGGCCAAGGCCCAGCGGGGGTCCCGGCGGAGTTCCTGGCCACTGGTGGTACAGGCCAAGGCCCAGCAGGGATCCCGGCAGAGTTCCTGGCCACTGGTGGCGTGGGCTAAGGCCTGCCGGGGGGTCCCGGCGGAGTTCCTGGCTGCTGCAGGCGGCAGGCTGAGGCCCAGTGGGGCACAGATCGGAGCCATGTGGGGGTCCCAGCAGTGTCCCTGGCCTGGGGGCTGACTGGGGCTTGGTGGGGCCCCGAGTCTCTTATCTGGTGGCGCCTGATACGGCAGATAGGTAGAGTGGGCGCTGCTCAAGTCCTCCTCCCTCAGTTTCAGCAGAGGTCAAGCTTCTGGAGCATCAGGTAAGGGGGGAAGGGAGTCCTGGAAGTTCAGAATGGCGGAAAGCTTTAGTTTAGTTTTTCTGCCTGAAGCTTGGTTTCTGGACATCGCAGCTTGCCTCAGAGGTGACCTGCGGCTATCACTTCTCTCTCTCTCGGCTGGGCTCTCAGTCTTCAGCTCAGTTTCTGAAGGTTATCTTTCCTTTTGGACAGGAGCCTCTGTCGGAAGCTGCTTCCAGTCAGCCATCTTGCCCCTCCCTCCACTCTCCAAGTTTTTAGATAGATAATGCAGCCTTCTCAAGACCTCTGCTGGCTAAACGTGTCCAATCCTCTCTGATACATTTAACAGACCCTTTACTGTACCCTCTTCTATATGAGCACTCACCAGTTTGCCAGTGACCCTCTTGATGTGTAATGCTCAGGGCTTGATCCTGTTACCTTGATGGATGGGTATAAGGAAGATTAAACTCAGTAGAAACAAATACTTCATTTAGACTCAAAATATTTGACATCTAAGTTCCAGATTTCCCTTGGCTGGACATAAGTCTGTGTGAAGAAATGATGGGGTTTTAGTTGAGCTTATACTGAACTAGGTAATTTTTCAGGAGTCTCTGATTCATGCCCTTTCCATTCTTAGAGAGGCATTTTCCTATTATGTCTTTTGGCACTTGTCTTCACTATAATTTCTCAGAACTGGAATGATGCTATTGTGATTTCAGCACATTTACATTTGGAAATTAAGACAAACCTGAATATGCCTTTTTGCTGACTGGTAGACTGAGGTCACCCTTGAAGCTCTTGTCCATTGTAATAGTCTCTTGGGGGTGGGTACTTGGGACAGACCTCTGGCATCCACACTGCAAAGCAAAGCAGACATGTGAAACTGAAACAGTTAATTCTGTAAATATTCCTCATTACTCTCTAAAGCCATGGTTCTCAACCTTCCTAATGCCGCCTCATGCCGCGACCCTTAAATGCAGTTCCACATGTTGTGGTGACCCCCAACCATACAGTTATTTTCATTGCTACTTCATAACTGTAATTTTGTTACTGTTCTGAATTGTAGATATCTAAAATGCAGGATGTATTTTCATTGTTACAAAGGGGTCATAACCCACAGGTTGAGAACCACTGGTCTAAAGTCAGAAAACGTTCCCTATACTTTGGCTTTAAAATGAGATAGATGAGATTATTCACAGATGAGATTGAGCACTAAATGTACTCAAATCTGATATGAGGACAATTGATACTAATACATGGGTGTGGGAAATGGGGGAGCGGGGAGAGGAGGGAGGGGGGTAGGGGGTCGTGGTGTGACACACCTCTTGGTGGCGGGACACAATTATACGAGGGACTTTACCTCCCCTTTCTTAGAGGCTCAAGAAAAACCTCAAAATAGCATAAACTTGAAAAGTTTCTACACAGCTAAGGAAATAATCAATAGAGCAAATAGACAACCTACAGAATGGAAGAAAATATTCATAAGCTGTACATCCAATAAAGGGCTAATAACCAGAATCTGTAAAGAGCTTAAGCAAATCTAGAAAAAGTTAAAACCCCCTAGCAAAAAGTGGGCAAAAGGCATCAACAGAAGCTTTTCAAAAAAAGATTGACAAATGACTAATCAACACATGAAAAGTTCTACATCACTAATTAGGGAAATGCAAATTAAAACCGTAGTGAGATATCACCTTTCCCTTGTTAGAATAACTCATACTAAAAATTTTAAAAACAATAGATTCTGACATGAATGCAGAGAGAAAGGAATGTTAATACACTGTTAGTGGGACTGCAAATTATACAACTTTTATGGAAAATGGTATGGTGATTTCTCAACTGAAAGTACACTACCTTTTTTAAATTCAGGTTAATATGAGAATTTGGTCACATTGTTTTTGTTTCTAAGGTAAAGTTCAAGTTAAGTCCTTCCCCAGGGGCATGCTGAAAACCCTTACATTGTGCACCTTAGGTGCGATCCTGCCAATCACCCTTCCTCTTCCCTTTTCTCCTTCTTCCCTTCCCCTTGCTAGAATATATTGGTTCTTTCATATGGACATACAGTTGATGTATTGGTAGACCTACCTTTTGATCTAGCAGTCTCATTACTGGGTACTGAAAGGGAAAGCATTTTATCCAAAAGACTCCTGCACACGAATGTTTACTGCAGCACAAATCACAATTGCAAAGATTTGGAATCAACCCAAGTGCCAGTTAGTTCATGAGTAGATTAACAAAATGTGGTACATGTGTACCTATGGAATACTGTGTAGTCACAGAGGATGAATTAAGTTCTTTTGCAACAATTTGGATGGAACTGGAGACCATTATCCTAAGTGAAGTATCTAAAAAATGGAAAAACACCCACACAGGCTTTATTAAACTGGAACTGATGAGCACACATGTGCACAAAGGGAAGTAAAACTCCACTATCTGAGTGATAGGCATGCTCATATCCCTGACTCAAACGTAACAAAATTGATAAATGTAACCAGAACATTTATACTCCTATAACTTTTGAAATAAAAGTTGAATAGTATAAACTCCCAAATTCCCAATTACGATCTCTTCAATCCCTGTCAGGAACACAGATGAGATTCCCACTTTGGGAGGTGGATGTGATAGCTGTGTGGCTGCTCACCAATAGTTGATCCTTTCTCCTGCTCACACAATAGGATTTCACCTTCTCACTCCATTGAACTTGGGCATGACCATGGATTTGGGTTGGGTTTAGTCAAAGAAATATAAGCGGAAGTGGCTTGTGACACAGCAGACAGTACATTTTGCCAAGCTCTTACTTCTCTGGTGACCAGCGCTGTTCCAGGTGGGGGCTGCTCCGTAACCTGACTCCCAGGGGAAGGCTGACAGAGCAGCACCCTCAGCTAAACCTTGAGGGGCATGGAACCAAAGGGAGAAGCAACTGTCTGCCACTGAAATTTTAGATGGTTTGTAGCCATGGTAGAACCTAGCCTATTCTGATGGATGTATTAGATGGGCAGGTTCTGGGTTAGCTTCCAAAAGGCAGGTGGAGAATTACTTGGTTGAATCAGTGCAAACTAAGTTTCATTGGTTCTGAAAGCGATGCTAGAAATCCCATGGAGAAATTAGTCTCTTTTTGAAGATATGATAATGTTGATGTCTTTTATCTCCTTTTTTAAATTAGGCTTTTAATAGGTCATCACTGCTTTGGTCTTTTACCCGCTTTGGTGAAAGGCCTAGTAGAGAATGAGAGTTGGCAGAGCCTTCAGCTCCAGATGCAGGCTGACCTTGTGTCTTGCCTGTGTTAATGGGTCAGGATATTTGACTTTTTGCCTAGCATGGTGATTTTCCACAGTGTATTGAATGATTTAACTTTGCCCACCCACAAGGAGGTCTGGCTTTTGTCATGGGCTAACAGGGCAGTTTAGGGTAGGGGCTGGCAACCTCAGACTGTGATTTAGGATGGTAGCTGGTCACATCATAGTTGTCACACCACATGGTTGTCGCTATACAAGAAAGATAGACTGTGTAACTTAGGGGGTACTTTTAGGTCATGCCTAGAGGGGCTGCAGACAGAGAAAGACCACATGGCAGTGACCACACCTGTATAATGGAGCTCCAGTAAAAAACACTGAACACTGAGGCTTGGTTGAGCTCCCCTAATTGGCAATATCCTATGCCTATTGTCTCACATGTAGGCCAGGAAAGTAACACATTTGGTACTTTCCCTGGACTCTGCCCTATGTGTCTGTCTTTGGCTGATCTTAATCTGTATCCTTTTGCTGTAAGAGATACCATACCATGAATGTAACAGCTTTCAAGGAGTCTTGCTAGTGAATTGTCAAACCTGAAGACCTCTAAACTGCAGTTGGTGTCAGAAGTGAAGGCATGTTTGTGGACTGTATTCTGCAGCACTCTTGTCCCTGTTTTCCCTTACCTCCTACTTCAAGACTCTTCTGCAGTTCACTAGATCCTTATCTTGCTTCGCTAACTGGAAGGAATTTTTTTTTATTCCTTTGGAGGCTCTTTGCTGCTTTTATCATAAATACCAGAAAGGACTGAGGACATTTTTCCATAGGCTCAGAGGATTGTCTTCCTATAGTGGGTTTAAGAATGAACTCACAGCTCTTGTTCTTGCACCTGCAGAATCTTTAGGCCATAGGGGAAAGAAACATTGTGTCTCTGTACTGCCCGGGACAGCTCCAATAACTGGAGACTTCTCTTATGTCGCAGATTAATTTCTCAGCACTGAGGCATTACTTTAATTTTCCTCCCTGTTCACGGCTTAGTCTCATGTTTGGGAAGAGTTTCACGGCTTAGTCTCATGTTTGGGAAGAGTTTCTATCTTTTAGTTTTTAAAAAGATGTTAATGTTTGTTGCTTTCCTTGGGAATTTTGCATATAGCAGGTAAATGCTCATTTTCCCAGAATGGGAACTAATAAAGATACCCAAGAACAAGCAGCATAAATTCATTTTCGATGTTATATCTAGAACCAAATGGGAAATTTTGGGGTCTGTTTCAGTTGTGAGTTTTACAGAATGACCTAAACGTTTCACGTAGCAGATAGAAGTGTAAAATTATACATCCGATAATCTGTGTTGGATGCCTTTTTTTAAGTTGTTCAGCTGAGTAGTGATTAAATTTAAAAATTTTTTTCCCTAGTATGGTTGTAACTTTAACAAAAATGGAGCTTTCCAAATTATGCTTTTCTGAGACACTGAAGAATTCACTACCATCAGCCATGAGGTTTCGTAAATTAATACTCAGTAAATTTGTGGAATACATGGGTGTCGTTGATAACGGTAGTTGAAGGAGCTGTGAAGAGCAAGAGCTGAGGTGAAGTGTAGCAGTGACCTGCTTTGCTTTGGAGCTATGAGGCTGCATCTCTGAGGCCATGGGCGGGAAGGACACGGGGAGGGACGAGAACAGAGTGGATCCTTGCTCAAGTGCAGGGTCTTGTTGCTAGAAGTGTCTGGAGTGACCTGCCAGGCAGTGAGGTTAGGGAAAGGCTGGCATTCTCCACAGGAAAGGGGCTCCTGGCACCCCTGATCTCAAGGAGCCTTTTTCACTCACTTGTGTCTTGTCTGTGGACAGCGTGCGACTTGGTTATTTTTGAAACATGCCAACGGAGAAAGCCAATTCTAAGTGTCAGTAACTCAAATATCGAGACACTTATTTAGAACCTTGGTTGTTGGAATAAAAGTAAAGTCGGAAAATACAGTTTGTTCACATGCTAGGTTTGGGGAGTGTAGGGTGAGAGTATGATCTGTGAGGGCCCAGACCAAAAGATTTTTCTGGCCCCGAGCGAGTGTTGCTTGCTGGTGTGACTGAGGCACCCTCCTGCACCATTACAAAGTTGAGACTGGGCCCTGACTACAAGCCTGTAGAGCTCCGGATAGCTCACACCTTGGGATCAATGCTCTCTCCTGAAGAAATATGAGGTGATAGGAACACAGGGATTTTGACAGCAGGTTTTTCAAAATTGGCTGGGCCTAAATACTTGAGGTCTAGCCTGCCCAGATTACTCTGGCCATCTCAAATTAGCTGAACACTTTTATGTTATAAGTTATTTGAGAAATTATTAGCAGGAATTTACCAGCCTATGTTAACTTGGACTGTTTACTGGCTGAGAACAAGGTCCTAGGAAAATGAAAATAAGAGCGATGTCTTTGGGTAAGGGACCTGTGGATTCAGACCCAGACCAGGGCTGGCCACTGCTGTGGGGGTGGTGGCACGAGGCCTTGCCACCCACAACACCCTGGACCTTACTCTGCAGAATCACCTTCCCAGGCTGCGGGAGAAGGGTAGGCTCTTTGACAGAAAACAACTTCAGTGAATGGGGTCTTTTCTCTGATGTACCAGCAAATGGGGTATGATAGGTTTTTCATCTATGGGTAACTGATGGGTTTGGCATCAAAGTGCTGCTTAACTTTATTTTGGAAGAGTATGTAAAATAGACACTAAGTGTAATTGCACTTTCTTGTCTCAGAGAGTTCACTTAAAAGGTATTTCAGTGTGGTTTAGTGTGAGATTCCTTCAGGGTCTACTGAGGTGGGCTGGGCCTTTTTATTCTCCTAAGGGGAACCAGAACAAGTTAATACTCTTACTGTTTGGTTATCGTTTTATTTGATTAAATGGTCCACTGGGCATTTGAGATAACCCTTTTTTATTCTTGTGTCTTTAATTGTGTTTCCTGAACTTACCCTCTGTAGTCTGTTCCAGTTTGAGACATAATCTCCCGGCTGTCCCTGCCCCACCACAACACACAGACATCGTATGTTCCCTTTTTCACATAACTTCTTCCCATAAATGATTCCTTCCCTGTGTGGGAAAGATGGCAGAAAGGAATGCTGAATGCTGAAATCTCTTTGTTGTGGGGATTGAAATGACAGTCATTCAGCTTTGATATGAGAAACATTCCTTTTAATGCTTATGTGTTGCTAAATTACACCGAGAAATACATTTATATTTCTCACACATCTACAGAGGAAGTTTATTAATAGACTAATCAACAGAGCTGCAATAGACATTGGAGAAAATATATCCGACTGCATTTCCAGCTGAGAAACTTGAGTGCAGCTAGAGACTGGCGGTTTCAAGACCTTGTCTACAAGCCTTTTACCGTTTGTGTAAACCCTTAATTGATGTCATTCCATTATACCTGTACAAGTGCTGCTTTGAAGGTGAGTTCCCTGTGTTAGTCATCTGTGGACCTTGCACAGTGCAGGCGTATAGCAGGTCCTGAAACAATGTTCATTGAAAATGTAAGTTGAGTGTAGATTCCCCGTTTTGGTAGCTAGGACTGAATATCTTCCAGAGGAAGCTGGGGTGCATTAATGGTATACATATCTATAGAACCTCTTAATTGTTGAACAAATTGTCCTTGTGGCCAGTTCTGTTTGCAATTGTTTAAAACTTATTTTCTCTTCAATTAGCACATTTTAAGATATTGGAGCCCCTATTATAAACACCTTATTAGAGTCTGTGAGGAATATAAAGGGAAGAATTGGTGTTTTTCCCAGAACCTTCCCCCGCCCCAATGTTTAATCCATGTGGGCAGGTAAACTGTTGACACCGATAGCTATGCTACATGAGTGTCTGTGACAGGCATTTGAAGAACCAAATTTGTTAGGGGCTGCTTCATGGGGCTAATGGTAGTTTACTGAATCCTTCTGTGGTAGGCACTGTACAAGGGGCCTGACACCAGCATCGCCTTTCATCTTTTCTATAATCCTCCAAGATAGGTGGTTTTCTCCTTGGTTACATTAGAGAGAAGTGAAATGAGGGTATTGCTGCCCAAAGAGATACTAAGTGTTAGGGCTGGGATTTGAACCCAGACATCGTTGGCTCTTAAGGCCTGTGTTGCTTCTACTCTGGTTGCACCAGAATTGCACACATGCCTGCAGTTTTGGAGGTCACATTTGAACTGAGCATTGGCATATAATTTAGATTTGAATAGGTTGAGAAGAATGGGCAAGGGCCTTCCAAGTAGAGGCAACGTCAGTGCGCACACTTTGTCAGTTAATGTGTAATCGTATCACCACTGTCTGATACGGTCACAGCTTCCTTTGATTCTGAGGAATTTTCATGGATGCAAAAAACCCAAACCAGTTGATGTAGGTTTTTCAGAGTCTGAAGGCAAGTAGATAGTTATGGTTAGGCTTTCTTAGACTCTAATATGGCCACTCTAGTTGAGACGATTCCTGTATTTAAATAGCAAGACTGCAAAAAGGCTTCTTCATGGGCATGCTGTGTGATGGTGATGACCTTGGCAACATCACCTGAGTTATGCTTCATCTTCTGTGAAGCCCTTGAGTTAGCTGGTTGTATAAGGTCACAGAGCCCCAAGTCATGTGTGAGACTATGGAAAAGTGCTGTGGTGTAGGCTCAGAGGTGCCACATTCACACTGACCACGGGCAAGTTATTAATACTTTACCCCTTGATTCCTCACCTGTCACACATGATAATGATGAACATCCTCTATCTCATGGAGTTTTTTGTATAGATGACCTGAGAAGTACTTTAAATTCCCACATACTCTAAGAGCCTGTTTGTGTTTGGCACTTCGCACTGTGCAGCACTTCCAGGCCCATGGACCAGGTTTCCAAGTTACCTCATGGCAGTTCTAATAAGATCTTTAAAAATCTGCTTTTGCAATAGACTGATAGCGTGCAAGGAATCTCAATTATCTTTAACCATCCACACTATGTTTAAGAACTAAATAGAAAATTATCTTTTCATTTGTATGAACTCATGAGGTACAAGTATAATTCTGTCACTTGCATAGGTTGTGTAGTGGTGGAGTCAGGGCTGTGGGGTAGTCATCACCAAATAATGAGTATCGAATCGTTAATTCACCCTTCCAAGATTCTATTGTCTATAATTCCACACTCTGTTCATGTGTAGACACCAAATAAATAGAAAATCAGTAACTCAAATACATTTATTCTATATGAGCAATTTATCCAAATAGAATTTTTAATCTTGTCAACCCAGAGGGGAGGCTCTGGGGCATCCTTGGAATTCTTATTCCTTTATCTAGAAGAGTTCAGTCTTTCCAGAGACAGACGTGCGTCTACATACAAGGGGGAGTGAAGGAAGTTGTAAAAGTGGGTTTTTTTGACTCCGGCAAAGACAGATGATGATCACCTCTTGGTATTTCGTTATTCATTCTCCTTTCATCATTACATATCTTTTCACCACCCCTACACTTTGTAGAATGTTTTTTGGACTCACCTACCAAGTAGTGTCTTGAAAAACCTGAAAGCAGGTCTCCTTGAAGGGAGGAGAGAAATGAAATTGGAAGGCAACGTGGCTGACTTTTTCTCCAAGGAGTTACAGGGTATGGGAAGAGGGAGATGGTTTTAGGAGCACAGGGCAGAGTACAAACATGCAGGGGCAGAATCACCAGCAGTTAGGTCATGAGGAAAAAAGACTCTTGTTGCCCTGTGTATTTGCGGGTTGTGTGGATTTAAAGAGGAAGTAGAAGGTAGGAGGTATTGTCTTCGAGGAATGTGTATGTTATAACTGGGCAGAGCAACCCAAAGCAGCCTCTATAACAATTTATAGAAACTTAGTTCTAAAGCTCAGGGTCTGTTTTTTAAGTGATTTAGCTCATGCAAAGGGAGATCTGAGTAAGCTGTTGTAGGTATTGATTAACTGACTCTGGGAGTCAAGGGAGATATTAAAGTGGGTAAGAAATAGTCTTTCCTTTCAAGGAGTTTGCAGTGAACTTGGATGACAAAAATTCAGGAAGAGGACATAGGAGCTGTCTCCTGAGCAGAGTGCAGGGCACCGTTCCCCTTAGCAGGAGGATAGATCATCTCCACATTAACTTCTGGGACTCCGGAAGTAGTTGCCAGAACTGTGGAGGAGCAGCCTGGGCAAAAGGTGCTTGTGTGCAGGAAGGCCCTGAAACACCAACCCGAAGGCTATTTTTATTGACTTTTGAATTGCTGTTTTTACTTGTATATGTCCCTCTGTTTACATCTTTAAGCAACAAAAACTTACTAGATAATGTATTCATTGTTCAAAATTTGTAAGATTAAGGCTGGACATGGGCTCAGCGCCTGTGGCTCAACTGTGGCTCAACGGGCTAAGGTGCCGGCCACGTACACCTGAGCTGGCGGGTTCGAATCCAGCCCAGGCCCGCCAAATAACAATGACGGCTGCAACCTAAAAAAAAAATGGCCGGGCACCTGTAGTCCCAGCTACTTGGGAGGCAGAGCCAAGAGACTCACTTGAACCCAGGAATTGGAGGTTTCTGTGAACTGTGATGCCACGGCACTCTATCCAGGGTGACAGCTTGAGGCTCTGTCTCAAAAAAAAAAAAAAAAGGCTGGACATGGTGGTTCAGGCCTGTGATCCCAGCACTTTAGGAGGCTGAGGCAAGAAGATGACTTGAGGCCAGGAGTTGGAGACCAGCCTAAGTGACAGAGTAAGACCTCATCTTTTCAATTTAAAAAAATTTGAAAGATTAAAATGTGATATATCAGATACAAGAGGAGATTCCATAATAGGTTTAATAAAAGTGAAACCTCAAAAACTGAGATGATCTCTAAGATCCTGTCCTATTCTCAAGAGTCAAGGACAACAAATACAATCCCTCCTTCATACTCCTCCACACAGAGGGAACCTCGCGTGACCCCACAAGGCCAGGAGGCCCCCTGGAGCTGGGCAAATCAATCTGAGGAACTTCATACTGCTGCAATCACACCTGGGCTGGAAACCTGGAGTAGTTAACTCAGAGATAAAGTGCTTAGTTTGAGTAAATCCCCTGGTATCATTGTGTTTAAAACAGTTGTAGATCAAGGGGGGGTGTCAGGAATTGACCCCACAGAAGTGGTTTTCCCACATTGGGCTAAGCTGGACAACCAAACATGAGAAAGTCAAATGTCAGTGAGGTGGGTCAGTCCCTGACAGCCCCCTCCCCATCCCACATTGGTATGTGGCTGTTAGTTCATTCCCCAAAGCTCCCCTTTCTAATGTCTCTAACCATGGTCACAGAGGTATCCCTTTAGGGGATTCTAACATTGTCCTCTGAACAGTGCCCTGGAGAATAAAGGTTGAAAGCCGGAGAAGGAAGCAGCACCCTCAGGCATTGTTCAGGAAGGCACTCGGGGAAGAGAGCAGGACCTCCTGGAGAAGGGGGAAGGATGCAGAAGGGAGACTCGTGAAAGCTCAGATGCTGCAAATATGAGCAGGACCCAGAAGGCAAAGGCAGGTGCAAACACAACTGTAGAAACCACCACGTAATAGAACAGTGATTTTTCAACCAGTGCGTGAGGGGATATAGTAGCAACTACTCTGGAGGCTGAGACAGGAGGATTGAGGAGTTTGAGGTTGCTGTGACTTACGATGATGCCCCTATACTCTGGAGATGGGGGAGGAAGCAGCAGCCTCATGACGAACACGGAAATCACTCCATTCCTCCTCACAACTGCCCTGGTGTGTTGTGTGTCAGCTTTTTCATTAATTTGAGGGGGTGGGGTTTAGAGCCGTAAGACTATGCCAAAGAGTGGTAGCTTACAAACTCAGGTCTTTGTCAGTCACCTGGGGAATTTGATCAAAACAAAGTCTAAGCCCCTCCCACATCCAAGGAGCCTGGGTCTCTGTTGTTAGCTCTGCAGTCATTCTGCACTAAGTTTGAGAATCACACAGCCATATAAAAATCTTTAAACAAAAGGGAGCAATCTTCAAGATGCAAGAGACTATTACAGGACAGTGTGCTTAGTATGGTGCCACATGTATAAGATAGGGCAACAAAAATAAATGGAGTTTTAAGGATGGAAGATACATATCAGCAATGCATCTTTATAGGTACATAGAATATCTCTAAAGAGATCCACAAGAAACTGGTAACACTGGTTGCTTCCAGAGAAAGAAACTGCCTGATTGGGGACAAAGGCAGAAGGGAAGTACAGGGCGGCCATAAAGCTTGTGTGCATTTTAAAATTTCTAAAAGGCAAATTATGAAAAGGAGTTTGCTGTCCCCTCAGTTTCACAGTGGGTTACTATGTAGAATTCTGGCATGTTTTGTTTTAAGTGGATCCTTAAGGATATCTGAGGATAACTGTCTTATTCTTTTAGTATTTTAAAATAGTATTAAGAGTCACACATGGAGCTTCACTTAACGCAATAAGCTTTCTCATGAACTAGCTGATCGTGGGCTGTAACACCTTCTTTGCAGTTTTTTTTTTTTTTTTTTACCTTTTCCAATTTGGGGGGAACACTGAATAGAGAAAATATAAAGAGGACGATAGGGCCTCCATATAGCTTGATGTATTTTTTTCCTCTGGAAATGATCCATGTCGAAGTGCTTTATGGGGGTGGATAAAGGATGAGTTTGGGACTCCTCATTGATACTTCTGCTTTTACAAGAGGATGCCATCAGATCTTGGGTTAATTCTGCTCTCAGCATAGGCTTCTCTTGGAGAATCATCCTCTAGGTTAATCACACAAAAAATTCCCCAAAACTAAGAACTTGAGTCTCTAAATTAGTAGAAAATATTCCCCCCCCCGCCCGCCAAACCAACTTAAAGCTTTTAAATACATCTGTGTATGTAACCAGGATGCCATGAGAAAAAGGTGAAGGGAAGCAATGTGAAATGATTTAAGGGATTAAAGGCGTCTCCCTATAAAATCTACCTGCCTTTCAGGTGTCAGCTGAGGTACTAAAGTTCTTGAGTTTCATGCTTCCACTTACCTGCTTTTTAAACATTGGCACTGCAGCCGGTGCCCATTTCCTCTTGCCATTTGCTCAGTGGCAACCGCTGTAATCTTTCTGTGGACAAACTCTGAGCTTGGCAGCCCTAATCCTAAGAAGAGACATGGTGGCGAAGAAGGGAGCATGGCAGAAGTGTCTTACTGCACAGTGAAATAAGCCTGACTATTCATTTTCTTCCCCAGCTTATGGCAGACGGCTGTTGGACAGAATTGTCAGGCTTGGAAAGTGTGAGTGTTGTAGCTTTAGCATTGGGTTGACATTGACCCATTGTGATGTGAGTTGTATTACAGTACTTGGTATATATAAATCTCATATCCAATTTTTACAACTATGAAAGAATGGGAGTTCTATTGCCTCTACTTTACATAATTGAAAACCAGAACCCAGAGGATAAGGTCACACAGCTAGGAAGCAGCTAAACTAGAATTTGAATCCCTGACATGTAACATCACACTCTGCTCCTCCAAGCACGTTTTGATGTTCTCTGTTCTTAAATTTCTGGAGGATCTATGAAGGACCACGGTGGCCACTGTTTCAAAGCAGAGAAGAGATGATGGTTGAAGGGTTATGCTTGCATTCTGTCCTTGGTTTTGTTCTTGAAGTGGAGGAGGAGGTATTGGCATACTTGGGAAGGAGGAAGAGAACAGGAAATGTGGTATGTTTTTCCAGTGCCCACAGTGGAAGCAGGAGCCCCTTTCAATAAAGAATTCTGCAAACTATCATTTGGGAAAAAATAGCACTTATCGGGGAAACTGCAGGTATGAAACTGGAAATGTTCTCTTCATAAAAAATTGAGGCACAGATCTGATTGTAGACGGTGGTTGGTGTGGTGTTCAGCCTGCTGAATAATTAGAGTGATTCATAGTTCACGCAGAGTGTGTGTTTGGAAGTCCAGTATTGCTACAATTAATAGAGGGGAGGTGGTTTTCCCCTGCTGTTTTGAAACTTGTGAAATGTCACATTATCACCTCCTGTCATGGTGACAAATAAGCTTTTGCACTGATCTCAGTACTGTAGCCAGCTAAATGCTTTCAAAGTGCCTGTTGCCCTATAGGATTTTGAGCTACAAATGCTTTTAATGCACCATTCAGCCTACCTTGCTATCAAAGAATAATACTTACGATGATGACTTCACTCCAGGGAGTGCAAAGCACTATGCCAAGTGCCGTACCAAGACTTAAATACTTGGGGCCTGTGTCAGAAAGGAGGCTTGTTTGTTGGGTGTTTATAGGAGATGGAGAGGGGAATTAGTACCTAATTATAGATCTCTAATTTTGGGTGTGTTTGGAGCCATTTCTGACAAGAATTTGGCTGCCTGTCATATAGTCCTACTGGTATGCCCAAGGATTGCTGGTATAAATTACACTTAAGTGGAGTAGAATGTCTCTTCTTAGTAGGTAAAGCCTGGGAATGAAAGGCAGAGAACTTTGGAGGATTGGAGCCTGTAGCCCGAGTTGTATCAGATGGTTTTAGGATTAGGACTCCTCTTCAGGACTAAGTTCCTATGCATTGCGATCTGTAATTCCATGCAATTAGTGACTAATATTAATTAGCATGGGGCTTTGATGTTGCGAAGTGCCATGACCATATGCCATCTCATTTGATGTTTACAAGGAGCCCTGTGCTCTAAAGCAGAACATGGTTCATGTCCACTAGTTGTGAGAATTGAAGGTTGGAAGCAGCTTACCCCACATTCCACATCTGGAGCAAGATAGGTGTGGGCCTTTTCCTGCCCCTGAACTGCTCAGCTTGGGCTAAATGACTCCTAGAGTTCCCAGATGGCAGAGAGGGAGGGTGGTGCAGAGTCTGCCAGAAGCAGATGGACTTGAACAGAGGAGCTCAGTTAGGGTGCAAAAGTCAAAAGGGAAACCGTATTCGACCCTGATAGAGATGACTTCAGGATACCTTGGACATTTTCTACCAGCAGTGCACATTGTCACTTTGTAAAATGTCTTCTGCAAACTTGAGCAGATAAGCAATAGCTAGGGAAGCATTGGTGGCATCCTATATAGACAGTTTTGTTGGTACATCTGCAGTGTAACTGGCTCGCAGAGTATTTTCATGGGTGTTATAATTCAGGCCTGGTGTTCATGCTTAAACGATGTACCTGCTGAGGGAGTTTCTAACTTCCTGATTTCTGCCATCGCTGCCACCAGTTTTGGTAGTGTGGACACTGCTGGTTCTCATGCTCCTTGGCTCTTTGTGAAAGGAGGCTTTGCTGATGTCTGGAAAGGCCTCCAGACCCACAAAAGGAGAGCTGTTTGTGTGGTCTCAGGTAACCTCCAGAAGCTACGCATGTTGTCCAGATTTCCCTCTAGAAGCCCTTGAGGAAGTGTCCCGGTGTAAGTCCTCTCTGTGGACTGCCATCCACCTGATCCTGTAGGGCGGCAGGAGAGCTTTCCCCTCATCGCAGAAAACTTAGTCCTAGTGCCTTCTACTAGCTAATAGTTAACTACAGAGAGTTCTGCTTTGAGTAAGTTCTTGAAAAAGTCACAGGAGGCTCTTTAAAAAAAAAAAACAAAGTGGTTGATATATTTTAACTTGTACTCCCAGTATTAACCGTTTCTTAATTGGATCACTAGGTAGCTGACAACTGATTCTACCCAGCTAGCTTCTTGGCGGCCTGCCTGGCCCTCAACCTTGCTGCGGTTGCATTGGTGTTTTTGAGGAGATAATTCCGTGCCGTACTGAATGTGCTGAGTATTCAGATGTGGGGGCTAGAGAGCTCTGGGCTGCACCCTCCTGGGAGGGATTTAAAGGAAGATAGGGGGAGAGAGGGTCATTGGAAAAAAATCAGCTTGGTTTTTGTTTTTCTGCTTCATTTCATGTTCATTATAGAAAACTCAAAGAAAAGCTCTTTTTAAAAACAAAAAACAAAAAAAAAAAACTTCATCACCCTGGGTAGAATGCTGTGGCATTATAGCTTATAGCAACCTCAAACTCTTGGGCTCAAGCAATCCTCTTACCTCATCCTCCCAAGTGGCTAAGACTTCAGGCACCAGCCACCATCCTTAGCTAGTTTTTCTATTTTTAGTAGAGATGGGTTCTTACTCTTGCTCAGGCTGGTCTCGAACTCCTGAGCTTGAGTGGTCCACCTGCCTTGGCCCCCCAAAGTGACGAAGCCTTTCTAACTTTTCCTACTGGTAGAAGCTCCTATACTGTTTTCCTCATTTGCTTTAGAGATGGAAAGTAGAGAATATTTGGACTTTGGTACTCTTTAAAGGGCATGGGTTTGGGAGCCAGATTCCTGCCTGTGCTCAGAGTTCAGTCCTGCTACTCACCTTTTGGGTAAGTTACTGCACCTCTTCATGTTCCAGCTTCCTCCTCTGTAAAACGGAGATGGCATCTTACAGAGCTGAGGGAGGGACAGGTGTTTCTATGTAAAAGGTACTAGGAAATGACCGGGCAATGGTAAGGCCTGAATGAGGATGTTACAAGATCTCTGATGTCAACCTGCTGATGGATCATGTGTCTCTGTGCCCTAATGCAGAATAAAGGACGAGAGCTCTGCTTTACTAAAGTTGACTTCCTGTTTCCTTTTGTGGCGCGTGTATGGAGTCTTAGCTACATTGCTGTGCATGACGTAATTAACGTATCTTTTCTGTTAGGGCTCCCTTGAGACAGGGATGCCCTGAGTTCTGTAGTAAGTGTGCTGTTTGGGGCAGTGTTCGCTGGCATGTATGGATTGTAACTGGGACTTTGCACTCCGGCTCCGGGAATTGCCCTACTAGGAGGTCCTTCCCCTCCCCAGAGGCCTGGTGAGGCCCAGCCTCTCATCCATCCATCTAACCCCTTGTCAGCCCCTAACTCTTTCATTGTGGAGCCAGGCCTGGGCGCGTCCCCTCACGTCACTGAGTGTTCCCTGCCACCCTATTATACGTGAGCCAACTGTGACGGCCATGGTGTTCAGTAGTGATTCATTGCTGAGATTTAGTAAGCTGTCTGGGGCTTTAATTGGGCCCTGGGTGTGTTTTATGGAGGTGATCCTCTGTAGGTGTTGTCAATAAAAAGCCTGCTTTTCCAGTAGTCTGTGGCTGATTGGGTACTTAGAGGCTTCACACCAAGGCAGTTTCTTTCCCCTGGGCCACTTCCCCTTTACTGTTCTTTCCCATTTTATCCTCATGGTTCTTCTGGTGCTCATCATACAGAGAGGGGACTTGAGGCCTAGAGGAGTTGAGTAACACTGTGGAAATGGAAGATCTCAGATTCTTAGGCATTGGCAAGTGGCACTTCCCCCGCCCCCCACTGTGGGCCTTTTGGCATTTGTACCTGGGCAGGGTGTGGCCCTGCTCTCAGAGCTGTTGATGAAATCGAAGGGATGAGAGTCTTCAGTCCTCAAAGGCTCAAAAGACTTCCTATCTGTGAGCTCCTACACTGCCATCTCACGTCTCCTGGACAGTTGCCGCACTACCCCTCTGGCTTCCAGGGCTCCGGCCTTTTCTATTCCATCTGTATAGGATCACTTTCCCTAAAACTCTGCTTCTGTGTGGTTCACAAAACCACAGCCATCCCATCTGTCTGTGTGTGGGGGTCGCATTCAGGATCCAATCAGGTGTCCTCACGAACCCATTCCGTCTCACAGTGCTCATCTGTTTGTCCCCCGTTCCCCTCCAAGACCTCTTCTCATGGCCTTCCTCTTCCTTATGACCTCACACTTTATCTTTTAGTTTCTTTGACTTGTGGAGTCTTTCTTCCCCTTTTCTCGCTAACCCTATTAGTAAGGGTTCTCTAGAGAAAGTACTAATGAGAAATGAGTATATACATGTTTCCTGTCTATTATGGGATCGGCTCACATGATTATGGAGACAAGTCCAAGATCTGCAGGATAGGTTGGCAAGCTGGAGACCCAGGATCGCTGATGGTGCAATTCTAGTCTGAGTCCAAAGACCTAAGAGCCAGCAGTGTAAGTTCCAAAAGCCAGCAGGCTTGAGTCCCCCAAACAGCGAATGTTTCAGTTTGAGTTTGAAGGCAGAAGGAAGAAAAGAAAGCCAATGTCCCAGCTCAGGCAGGCAGAGTTCCCTTTTACCCAGCTCTTTTGTTCTATTAGTCCTTTGATTGGATGAGGCTCACCCACAGTGGGGAGGGTGGTCTGTTTGATGCAGTCCACCATTTCAGATGTTAATTGCATCCAGAAACACCTCCATGGACAAACCCAGCATTACGCTTGGCCAGTGTCTGGGCACCCTGTGGCCCAGTGAAGTTGATATATAAAATTGATTGTCCTGGCTCGGTGCCTGTGGCTCAACGGGCTAAGGTGCCAGCCACGTATACCTGAGCTGGTGGGTTCGAATCCAGCCTGGGCCCACCAAACAACAATGATGGCTGCAACCAAAAAATGGCCGGGTGTTGTGACAGGCACCTGTAGTCCCAGCTACTTGGGAGGCGGAGGCAGGAGACTCGCTTGAGCCCAGGAATTGGAGGTTGCTGTGAGCTGTGATGCCTTGACACTCTACCCAGGGCGACAGCTTGAGGCTGTGTCTCAAAAAAACTTTTGATTGTCCTAGGAAATAATCTTTAAAGCCCCTATGAACTCCCACCTGCTGCATGAAGTTCCCTGATTACCTCATTGACTGGCTTGGCCAGATTCCTCTACCTCTTGTTGGCTGTATCAGTGCTCAGCAGTTAACGGTACCTGTCCCTCCCTCGTTCCCTAATTATTTCTGCTGAGTACCTCTGGCAGGTGTGCTGGACAGGACCAAGAGTTTGGCCACTCCTGTCTTTCATGGCATAGTGTGCTGTGTCCCCAGTGGATTCTCAATAAAAGCCTGTGCTCTTAAGCCAACTTCTTGATGAAGTGAGGGATATTGTATTTGGTTGCTGTTCAAGATCAAGGTGATGGCTATGGGAACATAGGGTCTTGTTTCCTTCAGGCACCAGAACAAATAGTAGCCAATATCTGGTATGTAGTAGGTACTCAAATATCCTTGATATCCATTAAATGCTTTTGAATTAAGTCCCACAGTGTGGTAAGGAGAGCAGTGGACTCCAACTAGCCACATAACCACAAGCATCTTTTTCCTCTTTATGCTTCAGTTTCCATTGTTAAATGGGGATGGTTGGCCTGCTCTGCCTGACTCTTGGGGCTTATGAGGATGAAGTAAGGTAATGAGAATGATAATAACTGACTTTATTACATATAGCAAGGATTGTTCTAAAAGTATTTTCTATATGTCTCCCCAATTTCATAATCCTATGTCATGTTGTTTTTTTCCACTTTGCAAAGTGGGGAAACTGAGATCCGTAGGGATTTACTAACTTGCTTGAGGTTCCAAAGTCAGATAGTGGGGCTGGGACTCAAGTCCAGGCACTCTGGTTGCATGGTGCACACTATTAACCACTGTAGTGTGCTGTAAGATGGTGACTATGCAGTGGAGACTCAGTTGTGCTGAGCAGGTCCTGGACATGATTCATGCGTGACTGCTGTCCACTGGGGACTTTGCCAGAGCCTGGCTACATGTGAATTGAGAGCAGGAATGTGTGCAAGCTCCTGACTTGTCAAGGCCTTTGCTCACCAGAGTGACATGTTGGATTTGCTATAGACATTTCAGACAGTTCAGGATTCTGCAGCTTCTTGGTGACTTTGCTCTGACAGTATCCCCTGAGGGTTCCCTGGGATTTGCCCTCTTAGCTCTCGGTTCTTCGTCTTGTGGATCTGCCTTGATTGCAATTAAATGATGGCTGATGTCTGTCTCCTAGTGGGGTGCGGGCACTGTTGGGGTGGGCTGGAGTCTGCTTGGTTTTGTGTCTGTAGCGCTTAGGAGTCACATCCGAGCATGAGCATTCTGGTTAAAGGACCTGCCTCAGAGGGCTGTTCTGTTTTCATTGGGTGAATGACACTTAAAATTTACCATTTTGACCTTTCAAGAATTTAATTGTGGTTAAGATACAGATGACAAAGTTTAGCATCTTTTTCATATTGTTGGGCAGTCATCACTGCTACCCATCTCTGGTGCTTTTTCATCCCAAACGGAAGCTCTGTCCCCATTAAACATAAACTCCCTATTTCTTGCTCTTCTTGGCTGCTGGGCGACCACTATTCCACTTTTGTCTCTAGGAATTGTCTGTTCTAGGTCTCAATATAAACAGAAACATACAGTGTTTGTTGTTTGTGTCTGGTTCGTTTCACTTGGCGTAATGACCTCCAGGTTCACATGTGGTAACATATGGCTTTTTTAGGCTAATATTTCGTTATGTGGATATACCATTTGCTTATCTGTTAGTGGGCGGTTGGGTTGTTCCTACTTTTTGGCTGTTGTGAATAACATTGCTGTGAATGTTGGTGTACAAGTGTCTGTTGTATCCCTGCTCTCTATTCTTTCAGGGATGTACTAATAAGTGGAGTTGCTGAATCACAGGGTTATTTTGAAGATTAAATTAACCTAATATATGAAAAGCTTTCCCCACAGTTCTTGACACATAGCAAGCGCTCTGAGTATTTGTTAAACATAAAACTTTTAGGCATCTTGGTGCTTTCCTTAAAACTTAATGTCTTTGTCAGTTTAATATTTAGAAAGATGGATGGCATAGTAGTAGTTCCCTTTGAGAAAGAAAAGCTGTGAAAGTGACTCTGTGTGCCCTCTGACCTCACCCAAGTGCCTGGGGTGCCCGTGACAGGCCTGCACTGCTACAGGGACAGGTTCCACAGGGGTGCCACCTGGGGCAGCTCCCTCAGGCAGCTCCCTCCAACCTCAGAGCATGGGGCTGGGAGCACCCAGGCTGTGGGGGTGGTTTCTGAAGGCTCCTGCTCTAGCTGCTCGTGTCTTGTCCTTGGTTTGAGTCTCGTTTCCAGCACTTCAGTCCCTTTGTGGAGCTTTGTAGCCTTGCTCTGTTCTCTCCCAGGCTGGGAAAATTGAATTGGGGCCTCCTAATTGTTGAATGGATGTCTGCAGTTTAATAAAGGCAGTGTAACATTCTTTTTTTAATTAAAGCTTATCCTAAGAAATAGCATAACCATTCAAAATAATCAAGAGGCGGGAGAAATGCCAAACGCAAACAGTGACGTGCTGATGGTGGGAAGGACGCCCTGGTGAAGATTTGACACTCTGCTCATAGCTTTATGCATATTCTAGGTTGGATTTGCACAGGGATTCTCTGCAGTTCACACATGTCTTTCCTTTGGGTTCCAAAGCATTTTCTGGTTACAATCCTATTTTTGATTTTTTTTTTCCACTCTCCAACATCCACTTGAAAACAGAGTTGAGGTAGAAAGACAATCATACTTTCCTTAAGTCTTTTAATAAAAGACGGAACATGCCGATGGCTCCCGTAATGGAAATGCCACCACTCTGTGATTCGATGAAGAATGAAGGCATCGTGTGCCTGGGAAAAGTTGCTCCAGCCTCCTCTTTGGAAATGAGTGTCTATTCAACTAAAGAAATCATATTTTGATGAAAATGTTTTAGCACTGTTTCATAAAACTCTTAAACTCATGGCTTTACCATGAAGTCTATAAAGCTTTGAGAATAAAATGTTCAGTTGCCAGAACCTCTCTACACTATCAAAACCCAGTGAGGCAGTTTGTTACAGATAGGTCTGGTATTTACATAAAGGATTCAAGGACATTTTGTGCTAATCATAGGGTGTAGTGTCACTTACAGGGAATTCAATCAGATTTCCTAAGTAGAGCAAAAGCACAAATAGAGCATTATGGTAGAAATGGTTTTATTTATAAGTACACAGTTATGGGCCTCATAGTCACTCAGATGACTAAGCTTTGAATGGGAGAAAACATTCTGTGGATGGCAAGTGTGCCTGGGAATTGTGTATACACAGACTCTAGTTGATGTGAATGATCCACTGGGGCTATAAGATGTATGAGGACAGGGAGCCAGGATCAAATCTGGTGCCTGGGGCATGGCAGGCTTCAGTAGGTCTCTGAACATGACTGCACAGTGAGACATTATGTTTTTTAAAAATGGAAAATCTTTTCTTCTAGGGACTTTAAAATCTCTTAAAATCGAAGTGATACTCCCATAATACAATACACAATTGCTCATTTAAAAGTGTTATAACTCGGTGGAATGCAGTACATTGAGTGTTGCATACCTACTATCTCTATCTAGTTCCCAAACATCTTCATCATTCACAGAGGAGACCTGTTCTCCCTCCTGTTAGCACCTGGCAGTGACTATTCTACCTGTTCTGAATATTTCATATAAATAGAACCACATCATATGTGCCCCTTTGTGTCTAACTTCTAACTTACCACATTTTTGAGACTCAACCACATTGTAGGATGTATGAGAACTTTTTCTTTTTGTGGATTATAGTCAGTTGCATGAGTTTGCCACATTTTATTTATCCATTCCTCAGCTGATAAATGTTTGGGTTGTTTCCAACTTTTAGCAACAGTGAAGAGTGCTGCTAAGAATCTGTAAAAGTATTCTTCTGGGTGTATACCTAGCAGTAAAATTGTTAGATGTATGATAATTCTATGTTCACCTTTTTTGAGGTAGCACCAGTTTGCCACAGCAGCTGCACCCTTTGACATTTGTATCAGCAGTGTCCGGGGATTCCAGTTTCTCACACCCTTGCTCATGCTTGTTGTTTTCTGATTTAACCCCTTGTGGCCATCCTGGTGGGTGTAAAATGATGTATCACTGTGGTTTTGATTTGTATTTCGGGCTTCTGTTTTTAACTTAAGCAACAGCAGGGAAGAACCACATTTCTCCTTAGGGCAAATGCCCTAGACAGAGTGGCTTTTAAGGTGAATTTTGTGCGATTGGGAGAAGACGTGGTTTGCTGATGAGGCATATACTTAATGATGATTTTCATTTATGTCCGGTATTCTGCTTTCTGCACCTCAAGTTTACTTCTCATGCCACCCTGCTCTTTACGTGAGGAAACAGACCTAGAGACTACATTGTGTGCTTGAGGTTGCATTATCGGAACTTAAGACCTGGAAGGGACAGCTGTGCAGGCTGTGGAAGAAAGGCCATGTAGGTACAGCAGGGATGCACAGTGGGGCTGACGGTGCCACCCCAGGGGCTCAGAAGGCTTTGTGAAGGTACATGAAAGAAAGGAAAGGGAACTCTCAGGACAGAACGGTTTCACAGAGGAGGAACCCAGATCTGGCCCAGGGGAACCTGAGAAGCAAGGGGTGTGGGGAAGCCTTTCAGGTATGGGGAAGTGGTGTTTGAAAAGACCCAGCAGGGAGAAGGTACAACTAAAGTGGCGGTGAGTCACTGGACTTGGTGACTTTTAGGCTGGAGGGCAGGGTACAGGTGGACAGAGGTCTTCAGTTCACTGGCTTGAGAGTACAACCTAGAAGCTCTTGGAACATTTGAGGCATTTAAAAGCAGTGAATGGGTCAGTTTTTACCTCAATCAGCTGACCAGGAAGAGTAGCAGTGTCCATCTCTACTCTTGCGAAGGTAGACTGACCTGGGAGGTAGGGGTAAACAGCAGAGGAGACTCCCCTAAAAAGCAGAGTAGCAGCCCCTTACCCTGGCGCAAAGCATCCTTCACCCCCAAGCCAAGCAGGGATTATCATCTCCTCTTTACATATGAGGAAACCTGAGGCTCAGTTGCTATGTGACCTGCTTACGGTCAGGCAGCTTACTTAGAGGGCCAGGCTGGACCCAGCAAGGTTACTGTGTCACTCTCCCCTAGGTGGAGAGTGGTGAGGGACGGTAGAATACTGCTCCTGACAGCTTTGGCACCCTCTTACTACCCCACCTCCTTCCACATCTCACCTCCAGTGAGGCAGCCAAAGGGGTTCAGAATATATATGTAGGTGCTAGAAACCTGTGGCTCTGAGTGGCAAGTAGCCCTTGCTTTCAAACCTCACTCAAGTCTCCCATGTGTAGACTCAAGGAGCTCACTTGAGGAGAGAAGAATGGTGATGGTGAAGGTCATGAAAACTAACCAATTCACATGTTCTGCTCTGCCTCCAAAAAGGAATGAAAATAAAACCACTGCTCAATAAGTCTTTGTTCCTACTCCCTAGATCATAAATGTTGAAGGGGATTACTTAAATACTTCAGTTTGCAAGTACACACGTCTTTTTCTGTTGCTTCTGTTCATACCTTTCTTAGCTGTCCCCATGCTGGAAGCTAGATTTCTTAAAAGAATGACCTTGAAAGGCAAACCCAGCTTTCCACTTTGGGGCTATGAGAAGGCTGCCCTTTTGCCCCTCCCTTGGTTCTAGGACATGGTGGTGGTGGGTCTAACTAGCTCACTTATAAAATATTCATATTTATTAGAAAGTATCCAAAGCCAACTAAAATTTTTTCCTTTATTGGCAAGATTCCTTTTAGCTAGTCTTATTTTCTTTTAAAACTTTTTGTGAAGGGCTCACACTTATAATCCTAGCACTCTGGGAGGCCGAGGTGGGTGGATGACTTGAGCTCAAGAGATCAAGAAGAGCCTGAGCAAGAGTGAGACCTTGTCTCTACTTAAAAAAAAAAAAAAAAAGAGAGAGAGAGAAATTAGCCAGGTGTGGTGGCACACGCCTTATAGTCTCAGCTATTAGGGGGGCTGAGACAAGAGGATTACGTAAGCCCGAGAGTCTGAGGTTGCTGTGAGCTAGGCCGATACCACGGCAATTCTAGCCAATGTGACAGAGTGAGACTATCTCCGAAATAAATAAAATTTTCTGTGAAGCCTCGGAGAAATTCTTGAAAAAGAATAGAAGTGCAGGCTCGGCGCTTGTGGCTCAACGGGCTAAGGCGCCAGCCACGTACACCTGAGCTGGCGGGTTCGAATCCAGCCTGGGCCCTCCAAACAACGACGGCTTGTTGACATCTTTGGTTGACGGCTGCAACCAAAAAATGGCCGGGTGTTGTGGTGGGCGCCTGTAGTCCCAGCTACTTGGGAGGCAGAGGCAGGAGACTCGCTTGAACCCAGGAGCTGGAGGTTGCTGTGAGCTGTGATGCCATAGCACTCTATCCAGGGTAACAGCTTGAGGCTCTGTCTCACAAAAAAAAAACTTTTTTTTTTTTTTTTGAGACAGAGCTCACTTTGTTGCCCTGAGTAAAGTATGTGGAGTCACAGCTCACAACAACCTCCAACTCTTGGGCTTAGGTGATTCTTTTGGCTCATCCTCCCGAGTAGCTGAGATTACAGGAGCCTGCCACAAAGCCCTGCTATTTTTTGTTGCAGTTTAGCCAGGGCCAGGTTCGAATCTGCCACTCTCACTATGTGGGACCAGTGTCCTACCCACTGAGCCAAGGCAACACCCAACAAAAACTCTATTTTATAATCAAGTATTGAGAATCTCATGTAATTTATTGAATATTGTACTGAACGTAAAAATTGGAGTGATTCATCACTTTAACACCATTGTAAAGTAAAAAAATCTTAAGTGAAGCCATCATAAGTTGGGGACTATGACTATCTCTATGTAAGTGTATATATAGTATATATATAGTAAAATACATTATTCAGTTCTTCTATTTCCTTCTTATTTTCTACTTGATTGAGACTGAGAAAGATTTAAGTTTCCCATTTTGCTTGTGATTTTGTTAATATCCCTTGTATTTGTAATGCATTTTATTTTAAATATTTTAATTTTGCTAATGCACTTTTAGTTTCCACACAGGTCATTTTTCACTTTCTCTATTTTAATCTCATTTCATCTTGTTTCTTTCTTTTTTTTAAGTGTTTTTTTTTTTTTGGTTGGGGCCGGGTTTGAACCTGCCACCTCTGGTATATGGGGCTGGCGCCCTACTCCTTGAGCCACAGGTGCCACCCCTTGTTTCTTTCTTTCTTTCTTCTTCTTTTTTTTTTTGAGACAAAGTCTTTTTTTGTTTTGTTTTGTTTTGTTTTGTTTTTTTTGAGACAGAGCCTCAAGCTGTCACCCTGGATAGAGTGCCATGGCATCACAGCTCACAGCAACCTCCAATTCCTGGGCTCAAGTGAGTCTCCTGCCTCCGCCTCCCAAGTAGGTGGGACTACAGGCGCCCACCACAACGCCTGGCCATTTTTAGGTTGCAGCCGTCATTGTTGTTTGGCGGGCCCAGGCTGGATTCGAACCCGCCAGCTCAGGTGTACGTGGCTGGCGCCTTAGCCCGTTGAGCTACAGGCGCCGAGCCTTGAGACAAAGTCTTACTATGTCAACCTGGGTAGAGTGCTGTGAAGTCACAGCTCACAGCAACCTCAAACTCTTGGGCTTAAGCGATTCTCTTGCTTCAGCCTCCCAAGTATCTGGCACTACAGGCACCCACCACAACGCCCAGCTATTTTTTGTTGCAGTTGTCGTTGTTTAGCTGGCCTGGGCCGGGTTCGAATCGCCAGCCGCCAGCACCCTAACCACTGAGCTACAGGCGCCAAGCCTCATCTCATCTTGTTTCTTTTTCTTCTCCACCTGTTTTCTCTTATGGCCTCTTGTACCTGTTTGGAGGCTGGATTTTCTTTTCTTTCTTTCTTTTTTTTTTGAGACAGAGTCTCACTGTGTCCCCCTTGGTAGAGTTCTATGGCATCACAGTCACAGCAACCTTAACCTCTTGGGCTTAAGCAATTCTTCTGCCTCAGCCTCCCAAGTAGCTGGGACTATAGGCGCCTGCCACAACACCTGGCTATTTTTTTGTTGTAGTTGTCATTGTTGTTTGACAGGCGTGAGCAGGCTGGAACCCGCCAGCCCCAGTGTAAGTGGCCAGTACCCTAACCACTGAACAACAGGTGCCCAGCCCGGAGGCTATATTTTCTTTCTTTCTTTCTTTCTTTCTTTTTTTTTTGAGACAGAGCCTCAAGCTGTCACCCACAGTAGAGTGCTGTGGCATCACAGCTCACAGCAACCTCCAACTCCCGGGCTTAAGAGATTCTCTTGCCTCAGCCTCCCAAGTAGCTGGGACTACAGATGCCCGCCAGAATGCCTGGCTATTTTTTGTTGTAGTTGTCATTGTTGTTTGACAGGCCCACACTGGATTTTAACCCGCCAGCTCTGATGTATGTAGCCGGTGCCTTAGCTGCTTGAGCTACAGGCACCAAGCCTGCATTTTCTTTCTTCTTGAAGATGCCAGATAGTATCCTCATTTGTTCCTCTATCATACTAAATTACTTCTAAAGATCTTCTCCTGAGTCTTCAGAATAATGTTCCCTTATTCTTTTTTTTTTTTTGAGACAGAGCCTCAAGCTGTCCTCCTGGGTAGAGTGTTGTGGCATCACAGCTCTCAGCAACCTCCAATTCCCTGGGCTCAAACGAGTCTCCTGCCTCCGCCTCCCAAGTAGCCGGGACTACAGGCGCCTGCCACAACGCCCGGCCATTTTTTGGTTGCAGCCGTCATTGTTGTTTGGTGGCCCGGGCTGGATTTGAACCCGCCAGATCAGGTATACATGGCTGGCGCCTTAGCCCGCTGAGCCACAGGCGCCAAGCCAGTTCCCTTATTCTTAAGTATTTTTTCATATGCCCAATTTTGTAGTGTTTTCTGCTCATGTGTTCTTGAACAAGGAGATAGCTGGTAAAGAGTGAGGTGCCTGTGGCTCAGTGGCTAGGGCGCTGGCCCCATATACTAAGGGTGGTGGGTTTGAATCGGACCCCAGCCAAACTGCAACAAAAAAATAGCTGGGCGTTGTGGTGGGCGCCTGTGGTCCTAGCCACTCAGGAGGCTGAGGCAAGAGAATTGCCTAAGCCCAGGAGTTGGAGGTTGCTGTGAGCTGTGACACCACTGATACTTCTACTGAGGGTGATAAAGTAAGACTCTGTCTCTAAAAAAAAAAAAAAAGAAAGAAAGAAAGAATAGGAAAGAAATATAGCATATGTAAATTGTCCTTTGATTGGTTGTCATCTTTCAGAGTTGTTCAGCTGCAAGTAACAATAAACCTCAATTCACACCTAAGTCCAAATCTTATGTGATTTCATAGCTCACATATAAAGGATATTGTTAGAGGTTAATTTAGCAGCTCAAAAGTGTCCTCAAGATTCTTTCTTTCTACTCTGCCATCCTTTTTTATCTGAGACAGTCTTACTCAGTTGCCCTTGGATTGTGTGTTGTGGCATTACAGCTTATAGCAACCTCAAACATGTGGGCTCACGTGATCCTCTTGCCTCAGTGTTCTGAGTAGCTAGGATTACAAGCACCCACCACAATGCCCAGCTATTTTTAGAGATAGGGTCTTGAGCTTGCTCAGGCTGGTCTGGAACTCCTGAGCTCAAGCAATCCACCTGCCTCAGCCTCCCAGAGTGTTAGGATTACAGCTGAGAGCCACTGCGCCCGGCCACTGCTCTGCCATTCTTATCATGTAGGCTAATTCCCTCTCCGTGGCAAGTTGTGTACAGCATCTCCAGACATCACATCTTTACCATCCAGCATCAGAAAAAGAACTATTTCTTCTTTGTAGGTTTCTTTGTAAAAGCAAGAAACCTTGGCTCAGCGCCTGTGGTTTCAGTGCCAGCCACATACACCGAAGTTGGTGGGTTCAAACCCAGCCCAGGCCAGCTAAAATGACAATGACAACTGCAAAAAAAAATGGCCAGGCATTGTGGCAGGCACCTGTAGTCCCACTACTTGGGAGGCTGAGGCAAAAGAATTGCTTAAGCCCAAGAGTTTGGGGTCGCTGTAAGCTATGACGCCATGGCACTCTACTGAGGGCAACATAGTCTCAAAAAAAAGAAAAGAAAAAAGAAAAAAAAGGAAACTTTCCCCAGAATTCCTTAGCTTAAAACAACCAGAATTTACCCAATTCATCCATGAGGAGACAGTAGACTCTGAATCAAGAATTGGGCTCAGCCAGCAGGGAAGGGGGACAAGACCTTTGAATAGGTTTCCAATACTGTCTGCTGTACCCTTGGCTCACTTGGGTGCTGGCTGAATCTCATTACAAATCTACAACTGGAGAGCAGGTACTTGTTCTCAATTTTTAGCTTCATTTTCAGGATTTATCAAACTTTCATCTAATCTATCTCTTTGGGGCTGAAATGGAGGCATGTCCTACCTCTATATCCTGGCTGGCCGATGCTTTCTACAAATGTAGTTCAAAAAATGACATTCCTAGCTCCTCCTATCTCTGCCTCCCATCTATAGCTACAAGGGACTGTGTTGCTTCCTAGGATGCTTCCTCACTCCTCTCCTCTTTGTGTCCAGGTCTTTTCTGAGAGCTGCCCTCTTGAAGTGAATTTAGGCTGAGAGGCACTCCTGGAGGATAGAGAAGAGCACTTTTCCTCAAAAGCAGCCCTGCAGTAGAGTGATGCCTGTGCATTGTCCAGTTGACAAAAACCTTGCTGTTTTTAAAGGGTCAGATCCTGGAGGGAGGAATAAAAGATTTTTCAAGTTATTTTTAGAATGGGAGGCCATGCCACTCTGTGGGCAGTGTAGCCTGGGAGTTCATTGTAATTCCACTTTTTGATCTAGTTCCACTGGCTTTATCATAAGTAGAAATATGCCATTCCATACTCCGGCCCCCATTCTGGTGATTAGTTGTCAAGACCAGCTTATGAGGCTGGGTGCAGTGGCTCATGCCTGTAATCCTAGCACTCTGGGAGTTCGAGGTGGTTGGATTGCCCTGAGCTCACAGGTTTGAGACCAGCCTGAGCAAGAGTGAGACCCTGTCTCTAAAAATAGCCAGGCATTGTGGTGGGTGCCTATAGTCCCAACTACTTAGAAGGCTGAGGCAAGAGAATCACTTGAGCCCAAGAGTTTGAGGTTGCTGTGAGCTAGGACACTAAGGCACTCTACAGAGGGTGAAAAAGTAAGACTCTCACAAAAAAAAAAAAAAAAAAAAGACCAGCTTATGGTGATAATGTCAGTTTTCAACTATTTCTGTGTGTTCACATTTTCTTTGGAATTTGGGAGAGACTTGGGGTGGGGGCTGCTCCATGGATACCATTTAAGATTAGAAGCTGCATTCATGCACTCAGCAAGACTGAGCCATATTTTGCCCTGTCTCTGTTTCCTTGCCCCAGTGCTATCGGGTCCCTACTTGACTGGGTTCCTGAGAAGCCACAAGGAACCTTCATGTGGGCATTTTGAATCATCATCTTACCTGTATCTTCCCAGCACATGACACCGCTGACCACTGTGTCCTCTTACTGGTAATCTGTGCTGAGTACCAGTTGTGTGTCAGGGGTTGTGCTCAGCCCTTCGTATATGTTATTTCCTAAAGTTTGCACAGCTGGCCTACGAAGTGTTGCCAATGTTTCCATTTTACACAGGAGTTATCTGAGGCTCAGAGAATGAAATCACTTGTTTATGGGTCAACTAATAACCTGAAGAGTCAGGCAGGAGCTTTTTTTTTTTTTTAATAGTTTCTCTCTGTTGCTCCAGACTAGAATACCGGGGCACTACCTTAGCTCACAGCAAGTTCAAACTCCTGGGCTCAAGTGATCCTCCTGCCTCAGCCTCTTAAGCATCTGAGACTACAGGCACCCACCACAACGCCCAGCTAATTTTTCTTTTCTTTTCTTTCTTTGCTTTTTTTTTGTTTGTTTTTTGTAGAGATAGAGTCTCACTTTATCACCCTCAGTAGAGTGCCATGGCATCACACAGCTCACAGCAACCTCCAATTCCTTGGCTTAGGCGATTCTCTTGCCTCAGCCTCTCAAGCAGCTGGGACTACAGGTGCCTGCCACAACGCCCAGCTATTTTTTTGTTGCAGTTTGGACGGGGCTGGGTTTGAACCTGCCACCCTCGGTATATGGGGCCAGTGCCCTACCCACTGAGCCACAGGTGCTGTTCTAATTTTTCTATTTTTAGTAGAGACAGGGTCTTGCCAATCTTTTTGTTTTTTTTTTTTGAGACAGAGCCTCAAGCTGTCACCCTGTGTAGAGTGCGGTGGCATCACAGCTCACAGCAACCTCCAACCCTGGGCTCAAGTGATTCTCCTGCCTCCGCCTCCCAATAGCTGGGACTACAGGTGCCTGCCACAATGCCCAGCTATTTTTTGGTTGCAGCCGTCATTGTTGTTTGGCGGGCCCTGGGCTGAATTCGAACCCACCAGCCTAGGTGTATGATGCTGGCGCCTTAGCTACTTAAACCACAGGCGGCAAGCCAAGATGAAAACGAACAAACATTGTCAATGTTGTCTGGCAGGCCCGGGCTGGATTTGAACCCACCAACTTCAGTGTATGTGACTGATGCCGTAACCACTGTGCTACGGGCACTGAGCCTGGTCTTCCCAATCTTGAACTCCTGAATTCAAAGGATCCTCCTGCCTCTGCCTCCCAGAGTGCTAGGATTACAGGTGTGAGCCACCATGTCTGGCCAAGAGGGAATCTTCTTAAATGTTCCCTCCTCTGGGCTTCTGTAACCTTACTCTTCCCTGGTTTTCCTCATGCCTTTCTGGCTCCTCCTTTTCAAACTCCTCTTCCTTTGCTCCTCTCTTAGATGTTGGTGTTTCTCAGGCTTATTTCCTAAAAGCTTTTCCTCTTTCTCTATGCATTTTCCTTGGGCAGTTCATCCAGTCACCCTGTTTTTTTTTTTTAAGAGACAGAGTCTCACTCTGTCACCCAGGCTAGAGTGCAGTGGCATGATCGTTGCTCACTGTGACGTCAAACTCTTGGGCGCAAGCAATCCTCCAGGCTCAGCCTCCCTAATAGGACTACAGGCCTGTACCACCATGCCCAGCTAATTTTTCCTATTTTTGTATAGTTGAGATCTTGATACATTGCCTAGGCTGGTGGCGAACTACTGGCCTCAAGCAATCCTCCTACCTCAGTGTCCCAAAATGCTAGGTGCGAGCCACCATACCTGGCCTTTGTTTCTTTTATTTCTTTTTCTTGCCTAATTGCTCTGCCAAGAGCTTCCAGGGTTATGTTGAATAAACGTGGTGAGGGTGGGCATCCTTGCCTTTTTCCTGATGTCAGAGGGAAAGCTTCTAGTCTTTCACCATGGAGTATGATGTTCATTGCAGACTTTTCATGTGTGGCCTTTATTACATTGGAGTGATTTCCTTTTATTTCTAGTTTGTTTCTTATTTTATGTATGTGAGTTGCTATTTACCAGACTGTTAGAATAGTTAAGTAGCTGATTTCCCTGCCTTTAAATGCTCTGTTTCCAAACCACAGAAAGCATAGACAGTGCCAAGGGTATTGGAACCAGCAACTGTAAGGGAAGCTGGGGTGCAGGGGTTGGAGAAGCCGACGGGAGGCCTGGCGCTTTCGGTTCAAGGAGGCAGGCAGTGCGGGAGAGGGCTGTTCCGGGAGGGGCCAGCCTTTGACCACGCCCCTTAAGCCGTTCCTAGCCGGGGACCCAACACCTCAGACCACGCCCCAGGTCCTTAACCCCGCCCCACAGCCCCGCACGCCCCAACCCTTCCCCATCCCTGCCCCAGAGTCCGTCCAGGTGGAGAATCCCGCGCTACTCACTTTCAGTTCCCGGGGAGGAAGATGAGATTCGCAGGGAAAGAGTGGAGCCTCAGAGTGTGTCCTTGTCCTGGCGAGAGCCCGTTCCCGCTGGAGCCCCTGGGGCCAATGCCACGGAGTATGAGATCCGATACTACGAGAAGGTGAGTGCAGATGGAGGAGAAACCTGGAGCCTGACCCCTGCCCCGCAGGTTTCCTCTTTATGCGTCCTCCCTCCCAGTAAAAGTCCTCACTTCCCATGTAACTACCCTCTCTGAGGTGGCCTCCCGTGCTTGAATCTCTGTCCCTTCCCCCTGTCCCCTGCACACACCTTGGACTCCGCTCTTCCTCTTCCCTTCCGGTCTCCCCCCATCACCCCATCTCCATTCTCATTCTCCATTCTTGCCTGGTGTTTACAGTTGGCCTCTTTCTGTGGGGGCTGGTCCAGACTTTGTCTGGCTGAATCTTAAACATACTGTTTGCAGAACCCTTGTTAAGAAAAAGGACACAGAAATACATGTGGTATTGTTTCTAATTTTACTAAAATGTGTGACCATGGGACCACATTGCTTGGTCTGGCAGTGTGCTGGTAAATGTCTAACAGCCAGCTTTCCAGAACAATAAATGCATGAATTATTATAATTTCACTGATATAAAAGATGGGTGACAGGACATTTGCAATAAAAATAAAGTCTACAGAGTACCCTTCCCTATAGATGCCATATGGCCAGTTGGCTCCCACAGGATGCCTCTCTGAGTTTTGCTAACCTCTTGTATCCATCGTCACAGTCCATGGTCACAGTTCTGCTGTGATTTGACAAAGGGACTTCCTCCCAATCTGCTATCTCTTTCTCCACAAGTTCATTAACTTTAAATCTGATATGTAGTCTACTGTTAAACCATTTCTCACATTGGTGCAAATTATATTCATTAAAATGACACCTCTTTCAGCTTCAGCACCGCGCGTACCAGAACAAGAGACCCAGGGACTTATTTGCTGAATCAGATAATAGTTTTTGAATGCTAGATATCTGTTGAGAGTGTGTGACCAGGAGGGAGTGAGTCTTGAGTAACTCAGAGAATGGGGTGTCACTGACTGGGATGGAGAACCACTGTAGGGGAAGGGCAGGCTTGGGGCAAGATGGTGAACTTGGTTTTGCTCATGTAGCATTCAGTGGGCTTGTGGGATGGACTTGCAGATCTGAAGCTCAAAGGAAATGCCTGGACTAGAGAGAAAGAGAAAAATGGAGAGTGTTTGGGGGGCTCTCAGCATAGAGTTAGTAGCAGAACAGAAGCCAGAGGACTGGAGGAGATAACCTAGGAGAGGAATGTGCCTGAGAAGAGTGGCCAGGACAGAATGCTGATGTTTAGGAGGCAACAGCAGAGGATGCTGGGAAGGAGCTAAGCATTGCAGCAGGTGCTTAGAGAGGACTCACTGCCCTGGAATTTGGGATCAGAGCAGAGACAAGAGTACCAAGGCTGAGCTGGGTGGATACTCCCAAGCCCTTAGTCAGGGAGTACTGAATTTGCTGGGCACGAACACTCTCAAAAAGAGGAGCAAGTACAAGAGAGGCAGCCTGTGTTTGAAAGGCTTCGGGGACATCTCTCTGAGTCCAGTGATCAAAGGCACTGCTGGGTCACTAGGCCTGGATGGTTGTGGGGGCAGCTCCCTGCTGGAGCCACACCACTTCTTGCTAGATTTCTCTCTGCACTCTAGTCCAGGGTCCTCTGCAGCTTTGCTGCTCCCTCCTTCCTGCCCCTAGCCTGCTCCACCTCCAGATCCTTTCAGTGGATGTTCAGATGCCAGGAAGGGATATGCTGATTGGCCCAGCATGGTTTCAAGTTCTCCCTGATTCCTGAATGCCATGGCCAGAGAACTGGGGCCACAGAATATCAGGGGCAAGGGTGACCTTCTGGAGGCTGTGGATATAGCAGGCGCTGTAACAAGGTGTGGGCAGAGATGAAATGACGGGAGTGGGGGTGGGGGTAGGGGTGAGATGGAGGGTGGGGGGACCTCTCTAGGACATTCCATTATTAGACAGGTGTAGGAGGGAGTCAGGCTGTGTGATGTGGAGCAGGAGGCACAGGATCTATGGGGACTGAGAGGGTGTCACTCTGACCTTTCCTCGTGTGGCCTTAAGCTGCAGGGAGGAGACAGAGGCTGACTGCACAGGCCAGGCTGGAGGCTGTAGGAGGCAGGGCTGAGAAGGGGTAGGCACTTAGTAGTGATGGCAGAGGCTTCTCCCACCCTCCCCAGCTGTGGGCCTCAGCCACTCTATCCCTCTGAACTGGGTTTCCTTATTCAAACAACCAAGATAATAATCGCTGTCCTCTGTGACTTGTAGGACAGTTGTGAAAATTAGATGCTGCGAGGAAAAGCTTTGTGTCAGGGCTCATCTCGTTCTGTCCTCTGAGGCTAACCCTAACCCATTAGGCTCCCCAGAGCACTGACCCAGTCCACCCCAGGCCCTCGTGGCCATCTTCCTCGGCACTCCAAGAAGGTGGATCTAGCATCTTCTCTAAAGTTTCTTTAGAAGTGGGACTGATTTCAGATACAAGTACCATGGAGTGTGGGGTGGGAACTTGAGTTGGAGGGAGCAGCTGGGATCCATTGGGAAAGATGTCTGGAATCTCCCAGTGCCATTGGGGTTGGGTTTTCCTACCCAACCCATGTCACCTAAGGGTGCTTCTTCTGCCTCCCTGCTCCTTTCCTTCCACTGCTCTCCCGGAGAGTGGATCTGGTCCTGGATCTGGGCCTCATTTCCTGGTCTCTCCCTAGGGTCAGAGTGAACAGACTTACTCCACAGTGAAGACCGGGGCACCCATGGTTACTGTCACCAACCTGAAGCCGGCTACCCGCTACATCTTTCAGATTCGGGCAGCTTCCCCAGGACCCTCCTGGGAGGCCCAGAGCTTCAACCCCAGCATTGAAGTGCAGACCCTGGGGGAGGGTAAGTAGTGTGTGCAAGTGGATAGGGACCTGGGCAGGGAGAACCTGGCACAGGGCTGAGGCAGGGAGATAAACAGAGGGGAGAACTGTCTGTGCAATTAAGGGAGTCTGCAGCACAGTTTAATTACAGCCTAATTAATTAATGAATCTGGAATCCACTGACTGGTGTCTGTTTACTGATGTGAATTAGATTGCATACTCGTCCTGGAAGAGCTCACAAGAGAGGAGTTCCGCTGGAGAGAGACTCAGTTGGGATAGAGACCCAAACCCAGGAGGACCCTGTTCCTGTCCCCTCTAGGCCTTAGAATGTGAAGCCCGGTGTACTGAAGGGTGAGGGGTACGAAGGGAGTCACACTGCTGCAATAAACAAAACAGAATGAGAGCTGTACGCTTTGAATGGGTGAATTGTGTTGTCTGTGAATTATATCTCAGGAAAGCTGTTATCAAAACAAAGCAAAACAAAAGCCCAACATTACGTTAAATATCCTGATCCTAAAATACTTCTGGCTGCTCCATGGTATTGTGCTTCTCTCCCTCCCCATTCGCCCACCCCACCCCCATCTCCTATCTCCACACGGAGAGCAGTTCAGCTCTCCTGTTGTCCTGCCTGCTGCCAACCCAGCCCTCAGGATCACACCTCTCTCTACCCTGAGCAGCTCACAAAAAGATTTTCTTGAACAAAGGCAGTTCCCCCTAAGATGCATTCTGGCACCAGCTGTCAAGATCACAATTCTTTCCAACCTGCCACATGACTCTAGTCCAAGCTAGGAAGAGCTCTGAGCCCAAAGGAAGATGAAGATAAAATGTTGAGTGTGTTTGATTCTGCAAAGGAAGACCACACTTCTTGCTTGAATGCTTTTCTGTGTCAGACCTTGGCCAGGTGCTGAGAAAAGGAGATTACAGCTGTGTCTTCAAGGCCAGGGAACATGTTATTCTGGGGAGAAGGGCAGGGAGGGCATTTTGGGTAGAGGAAGCCATCAGAACAAAGGGTTAGGCTAGAGTGGGCTTGGCAGAGCAGGAGCAGGGGGCTGTCAGCTGAGGAGGAAGCTCAGTTAGTAAAGATGCTCAGATTCCCAGCTCCTGGCTGTGGCCCTGGCCACAGAGGGAATGGTTTTTTCCAGTCTACAGAGCATGTTTTCCAGTGACCTGTGACCCCAGATCAGGATCCTGATGAAGAGTCATGCTTCACCACTGTATAAGTTCTCCATTGCTCTGTAACAATTTACCCCAAAACCTAGTGGCTGAAAACATTTATAATTTCCTGGTTTCCATAGGAAATGGAATATGAGTGCTGCTGACTAAGCCCTGAGACTGGCCCAGGGTCTCTCCCAAGGCTGCAGTCAGAGTGCCCTCTGATGATGTGGCCATCTCAGGGCTAAACTGGGGGACAGTCCACCTCCCTGCTTGGTTCTTGCTGGCTGTGGCTGGAGGCGTGCTGTTCCTTAGGGTTGCTCAGCACGGCACCTAGATTCTTTCAGAGCCCGTGAGTGAATGAGAGAGTGAGAGGGCATGCATAGACCTAAGCCACAGTCTCTTGCAATCTAATCGTGGAACTGACATTCTATCACTTTTGCCATATTCTGTTCATTTGAAGTGAGATGCTAGGTCCAATCCCCCACTTAAGAGGAAAGAATACCTAGAGGTAGGGATCCATGAGGGCTATCTCAGAGTCACCCAGCACAAGTGTCTTCATCTCAGCTCAGCGCAATGGCTCATGCCTGTAACCTCAGCACTTGGGAGGCTAAAGTGGGTGGATTGCCTGAGCTTACGAGTTAGAGATCAGCCTGAGGGAGAGTGAGACCCTGTCTCTGAAAAATACCCCGCCCATTGTGGTGGGTGCCTGTAGTCCGAGCTACCTGGGAGGCTGAGGCAAGAGGATTGCTTTAACCCAAGAGTTTGAGGTTGCTGTGAGCTAAGACTCCACAGCACTCTACTGAGGGTGACAAAGTGAGACTCTGTCTCAAAAAACAAAACAAAACAAGTGTCATCATCTCATTCTTCATTTCTGTGTCCACATGACTGCTCCGTTTCAAACAGTTCTTTGGCAACTCCACTCCCCTTCTGCCCCTGGCCAGACCCTGGGCTCTGGAATGCCCTTTTTATCGCTAGTCTTTTTGGCCTCAACTCTCCCTTCTGTCCCTCCTTGCTTGCTCCGTGCCATCCTAGAGATAGCTGTCTGGATCTTCTTCTGCCTGGCAGCTCCAGGCCCACCTTTTTTTTTTTTTTTTGAGACAGAATCTTACTCTGTCACCTGGACTGGAGTGCAGTGGCATCATTGTAGCTAAAATTTCTGGGCTCGCAAGATCCTCCTACCTCAGCCTTTTGAGTAGCTGGGAGTACGGGCACATGCCACTATGCTCAGCTAATTTTTTCTAGTTTTTCTGTTTTGTTTTGTAGAGACAGTGTCTCACTCCTGCTCAGGCTGATCTGGAACTCCTGAGCTCAAGCAATCCTTCTGCCTTGGCTTCCCGGAGTGCTGAGATACCAGCAGGAGCCACCACGCCGGCCCTGGCTCCTATTACTGATAGTTACTCCAAACCTTCACCTCTCTCAGGCACCTCCTTTTCATTCTCACTCCCGACTCAGCAGAAACTCTCATTTCTTTTCTTCTTGGGTGGGACTCTCTGTCCTCTGCTCCTTGGCTCCCTGTCGTCTACAGGATAAAGTTGATACTCAAAGTTTAGCATCCCAAGGCCCTCCAGGTTCTCTCTCCCTGAGCTCCCTCCATCATTCCACCCTCCAGTTTTGCATCTGGCCACTCTCTGCCTTCACACAGTATATTTTTCAGCCATGTGGGACAACTCACTATTTTCAGACCCAGCATGTGCATCTAAGCACCATCAGAAACGCTTCCAGTCTTCCAGGTACAGTTCAAATGACACCTTTTTTGCGAAGCCTCCCTCATTGGCTTTGGGAAGAAATTATGCCTCTGCTCAGTTCTGTTCATTTCTGTTTGTTTTCATTCTACAGTTAAGACTTTTGTTTCTGTCTCGCTCACTGGTCTGTGCACTCCTCCAGGGCAAGGACTCTGCCTCATTCATCACTGTCTCCCCAGCTCTAGTGCCGGAGTGGCGCGTATGTTGGGTAGATGGATGGGTAGGGCTGAGAGCTGAGGTTCCTCAGGACCCCTGAGAGAAATAGTTCGAAGCAGAGGTTTTGGAATTGGGCAGAGGCTTTTGGAGTCAGGGTCAAATCTTAGGTTCACCACTAATTAGCTATGTGGCCTTGGATAAATTACAACACGATTTTTCTCAACCTCAGTTTCTGGGGCGGCACCTGTGGCTCAGTGACTAGGGCACTGCACTGGCCCCATATGTCGGAGGTGGCGGGTTCAAACCCAGCCCCTGCCAAAAACTGCTAAAAAGAAAAAAAAAATTAACCTCAGTTTCCTCAGCTGTAAAAGGGAGATAGTAATACTTTATTGGATCATTGTGATGATGAAATGAGGTACTGTGGTTAAGGCACATAGCCTAGGGTCTTGAATGGAACAAGTGTCCACTTAATTTTAGCTCCTTTTTTTTTTTTCTTTTCTTTTTGAGACAGAATCTCACTTTGTTGCCCTGGGTAGAGTACCGAGGTGTCATAGCTCACAGCAACCTCAAACTCTTGGGCTCAAGCGATTCTTTTGCCTCAGCCTCCCCAGTAGCTGGGACTACAGGAACCCACCACAATGCCCAGCTATTTTTGGAGACTGGGTCTCGCTCTAGCTCGAACCCATGAGCTCAAGGCAATCTGGCCACCCTCAGCCTCCCAGAGTGCTGGGACTATAGGCACGAGCCACTACACCTGGTTTTTTATGTGGCCTTATGTTAACTTTTTTTGTTACTAGTGGTGAATGGTCTGGATTGTGGATAGGGAGGTCAGAGCTGAGGCCACTCCCCCTGCAGAAGATTTTAGGCCTCTCTCATTGCCATCTGAAAGGCACAAGGAAGGCCTGGCCCTATCTATCTGGACTCCTCTCTCTCTCAGACCTGGGCTGCAGTGGAGGTGCCCTGCCCTGGGAGCAGAGGAAGCTCTTGGGACTCCCAGTGCCACTGTGGTCAATGGGGCTGCCTTGGTCCATCTGCTGCTGAGAGGTAGTGCTGAGAGCATCAGTGCTGTGGAAGCCTTGCTGTGAGGACAGGAGGCTGTTTTGCCTGGTCCTCTGCCTCCCTCAATCCCGTGGTTTTCCTCCCAGCCACCTCAGGGTCCAGGGACCAGAGCCCTGCAGTTGTCGTCACCGTAGTGACCATCTCGGCCCTCCTCGTCCTGGGCTCCGTGATGAGTGTGCTGGCCATTTGGAGGAGGTAGGTGGCTTGTCCCAGCCTAGGTGACCCCTGCGAGTGCACTGCTGTACACACACAGGCATGAAGCATCCCACCCCTCCCCCACGCTGCTCATGCAGCAGCCAAGGCCCTGCAGCTGCTCAGCTGCTCTGGGATGAAGGGGATTTAGCTCCTTAACTCATTAAATGTCAGAAGGCATTGTGAGGATGGACTCCAGCTCCAGCTGCTCGAGTGTGATTAGGATTCTCCTGGGGTGCTCAGAGGCCCCCAGCCTCTGCCCTCAAGGGATCCTGAAGCCCTTGAACACAGGCAAAGGGAAGAATAGCAAAAATTGTGTGTATATATGTGCGTGGGAGGGGAAGGATGGGGAGGTTAACTCATAAGCCAGAAACACCCTCCACCGGCCCAGCAGAAAGAAGCTTGCAGGAGGGGCTGGGAGGGCAAGGGGAGTGGGAGGAGGGGGAAGAAGTGGAGCTTGAATCTGGTTAAGTCTGGTTGAGTCTGGTCAGGAGAAGATTCTAGTCCTTCTGCATACAGCAGAGGCCTTCTGGCATATAGCACCCCCTTCTCCTCAGGGCCTCGCTCTGTTGTGTACAGAGACACCAGGTTTGCACAGACTGGGCTGAGGTCAGCAGATGGACAGGTTGGAAAGTCTGCATGAAATGGGCTGGAGTGGGGGGTGCAGAGGAGAGAGAAGGGTGGGCTGGGGAGGACCCCCACTGCAAGTCTCAGCATTTGGAGCCACCTGTGTACTGGAGGGACAGTCAGCATTCATTTGGCACTGGCTGTTTGCTTGCCTTGAATGAGGCACTAAAAGTGAGGAGGAGAGGACACTGTCCTGCCAGTCTGGAAGCCAGTGTGCCTGGGTCAAGAAAATCAGGAGGTTAGAGCCTGGGTGCTGCACCTGGTGGACGAGCAAGGAAGGACCGGTGCCCAGAGGTCCTATCCTGGCTTTGAGATTGGGGGCTGTAGAAGGCAGAGGAGGAAAGGGGAGAGAAGTGAGCAAGGAGTGTGTCCTCTGGGCAGAGGTGCTGCTGGAAGGTATGGTGGCCTGGGAGTGCCTTGGGGATGATTGCACTGGAGCAGTTAGGGTAAGCCAGTGGTGGGTTTCAAAACTTGCTCAAAATGCAACTGCACTGAAACAGGGAGAAGCAGCCCAGCATGGTGCTAAGGGGCAGAGGGGCATACAGCCTGGCACACCATCCACGCCACCCTCATGCTGCACAGTCACCCTTGGCCCTGCAGTGCCTGTCCTGCACTGTGTGTCCTCCCCTCCAGTTTCCCTCCCTTTCCGGTTGGCCCCAGCTCTCCCACTTCTCACTAGATCGTGTGGCCCAGTGGAAGCTTCTCTTGTCTTCTTCACACACACCCTCTGTTGGTCTCCATCCACTTACCCTTCCCCACTTTATCTCTACCCATCCCTCCGGAGTGTCCCTCCTCATTCCAGAAATCCTGTCTCCACCCGGGTGACTTTAATAGCTGTGGGACTGCCCGTTGTACCTCTCAACACGGGGAATGACCCTTTCTTCTCTTCCACCTGGCCTCTGGGCCATCCCCCCAGGCTGCCTCCCCCTCTGTTGCTTAATGGAGTTCTTCTCTGGGCCTGCAGATGCCTGTCCTTACGTCTGCTCTCCTTGCAGCTGCTGCCGCCTCTCCCCACCCATCTGCACACCTGCCTGCCTCTGCTCCATCTTCTTTGCTCTAGGGGAGGCGCCTCCTCCTAGGAAAGCCAGGTTCAGTCCTTCGACCTACAAGTGAACCCTACCCTTCTTGCCATCTTGAGAACTCATTTTTGCTTATAATGTCCCCTTCTCCTCACCACAGGACTAACATTTCTCGGTGCTATAGTAAGCCCTCTGCAAGGCTGCTGTGAGGTGGGGCTGTCTTTATCTCAATTATATTAAAGAGACCCTGAGCCACCCAATCCCATAGCTCCTGAGTGGAGGAACTGGAAAGCGAGTACTTGCAGCCAGATCTCAGAGCCCATAGAGATCTATAGAGCAGCCTTCCCATCAGTGTCGAGTTGGATCATATCTCTGTTCTGAAAACTTTTGCAAATCTTCCCTTAGTTCCTTCCCCTTGTGCCTTTACATGCTCTCTCTCCCCATCATCCTCCATGTTCTCTGTCCTTGGTCCCTGTGACATCACAGCCCCCAATTTCCCTTCTGTTTTCCTTCTCTGGCAGTTATTCTGTGGTCACCTTCAGAGTTTCCTTCTCCTCTGGCTAACTGCCAAGTGTCAGGGTTTATCAGCCTTGCTCTTATCCCTGTTCTCTGGCTCTGCCCTCTCCCTGGGCAGTGCTGTGGCTCCTCGGTTTGTATCTTCAGAGCAGGCCTCTCTTCCAGGCTCCAGTCACACATACATCTAACTTCCTGCTCATCGATCCTCCCTGCTTATCCCACAGGCCCCATGAAGTCAAATGTCTGAATGTGGACTGTGATCTCAGCAAATAGTACCACATAAACTCTGCTGTATAACTTCCCTCTCCCTTTCTGCCATCCAGCAATCTCCAAGCCCTGTGGCCCCTGTCACCTTCATGTCACAAGAGTCCTCTTGCTTCTGTCCAAGCCCAGTATTGCCATCTCCTGTGTAAACAACAACAGAAGCCTCCACTTAGCAGCTGGAATGTTCTCTCTAAAATGCAAATTGAATCATGGCAGTCCCTGCTTAGGATCCTCCCCTCTGCCCCCAGAATAAAAGCCAAAGTCTTCATCTGGGCCAGCAACAGGAGCACAGATGCCAGCCTGTGGCTTTGTTTACTCTGATGCAGTCTTTGGCCCATGGCTACCTCTGTCTCAGGAGGCCATGGGTGAAGATCTCAGACCAGGTCAAGTCTGTCTGTCCCCACAGTGCTCAGACCCCCTCTGTTGCTGGGGACCTGTGAGTGGCCTTGTAGTTAACTCTCCATGTTTGCTTTTCTAACCAGATGAGACGCTACCCCTGAATGCAGGGTCTGCCTATCACATTCTACCAAACTATAGGCAGGGGCACAGCCTGGGGCTTGCAGTCAGTGGTATGGATTGAGTGCCTCTCGGAGTTGCAAGAATTTTCATTGTGTGTTGAAGTGAAAACGCTAGGAATGTTGGCGGTGAGGAGGGTGAGGTCTAGGGCTAGGCTTGTACATGTGCTGGCTGTGGCAAGAAGTTTTCAAACCAGCGGGACAAAAAGGTCCTTCCTCTGCGTCACAGACTTGGTGTTTTTGAAGGGACAAAGAGGTGCCACCAGGCCTCAGTGTACATGAATTGGGGAGGGTTGGGGTGGCCTGGGTGAAAGAAGAACTCTGCACACCCTTTCCCAGGCCCTGCAGCTATGGCAAAAGAGGTGGGGACGCCTGTGATGAAGAAGAGCTGTACTTCCACTGTGAGTTGTCCCAGCTGGCTGGGGAGGGGTGGGTTCCACCCTATTCCACTCTATAACTCTCTTCCCCCCGCCCACTACGTAACTCACCCCTGTCCCACCCCAGCGATGGAGGGCCCTCTCAGCACATCTCTTTCTCTCCCAGTCAAAGTCCCAACACGGCGTACATTCCTGGACCCTCAGAGCTGCGGAGACCCGCTGCAGGCTGTGCATCTGTTCGCCAAGGAGCTGGATGCGAAAAGTGTCATTCTGGAGAGGAGCCTGGGAGCAGGCAAGCAAGGCGTGAAAAAAGCCCTACCCTGCCAGCCCCCCCACTCAATTTTATAGGTTCCCCACACACACACCAGGCCTGTCTCGACCTCCACCTTAAATCCCTACTCCTTCCTGGAAGCCCTGCCTCCACTCAAATACCCCGCCCAATTCTTGGAAATCTACCCCCACCCCTCCATCTAAATCCCGACCCATTCCTAGAAGCCCTGCCTCCACCCAATCCCCGCCCACTTCTAGAAGCTCCACCTTCACCAAATCCCCGCCTACTACTGGAAGCCCCGCCTTCACCAAAATCCCCGCCCACTACTGGAAGCCCCGCCTCCACACCAAGTCTGACTTCACCCAGGAAATACGTGGCCCGCAAAATTTCAGGGAAGAGGGAGGCGGAAGGGCTCTGTGGCTCTGACTTCCTACCTCCTCCCGGTCCTCAGCATCACTTAGATGTCTCCATTTGGCCTGTCAGGGTTGACATCTGCAGACTGCCACCGATAGTTTGGTCCAAGGCTTTCACAGGCTGTGGAGAGGCCCTTTACAAGCTTGGGGTTAAGACACACCTGAGTTCTAGTCCTGGCTCTATGCTGACCAGTGCGTAGTCAGGCGCATGTCCCCTTCCTGCACAGAGCTTCAGTTTCTTGTCTGTGAAATGGATACATCTACCTCACAGGCGGGTGATGTGGGGACTTCACAGTGCCCAGCACAGGGCTGGCTCGTAGTAGGTGCATGCTCTGTAAGGGTTGGTGTCCTGCCTGCCTTTCTTTGTGCCTGCAAACTTCAGTCCCCTGTGCCCAGAGAAAGCAGCCCATTTCATCAGGAATCTGACATTATTCCAACACTCTTGCCAGATTTTCTGAACAGAAAACCCCCCAATGGCTCTCCTCTGCCCCCAGAATAAAAGCCAAAGTCTGAACAGAAGTCAGGAAGGGCAGTGTGGCAGAAAAGACGTTATGGTCATCTGTCCTGGTTGTACTGGCCTGGACGGCCTTTGGCACACTAGCACTGCAGCACCCTCTCTCTGAGGCCTGGAAACTTCCTGTGAAGGAAACAGGGAGGGGTCCGTGTTTCACAGAGAAATGGAAAGAGATGTAGCCTGAGGTCACACTGCTAGTTCTTAGTTTACCAGGATTTGAACTCAGGAGCTCTGAGTCCCAGGCTGGAAACAGCCTGTCGTTGAGGAACTTTCTCCTCTGCTCAGCCTGCCCAGGTTGGATAGGGCGGTGGCCTCCAGTGTGTGTCTGAAGTGCTGTTTCCCCACAGGGCGGTTTGGGGAGCTGTGCTGTGGCTGCCTGCAGCTGCCTGGCCGCCAGGCACTCCCTGTGGCCGTGCACACGCTGAGAGATGGCTCCTATGACTCGCAGAGACTCAGCTTCCTGGCTGAAGCCCTTACGCTGGGCCAGTTTGACCACAGCCATATTGTGCGGCTGGAGGGTGTCGTCACCCGAGGTAGGGTCCCTTGCTCCAGCCCACTTTCCTCAGCGTGGGAAGGCGTACCCTGGGGGCCTTGGCTTGCTCTCATTGACTCAGGGTGGCCCCTCTCCTGGAGTGGACAGTCCTACCCAGAATGACCTTCTGTATTGTCATGACACTCTTGTAGGTGGATCATTCTGACCTTGGAAAACCTTTCTTGGTAGACTTATTGCACCTCCTGACCTTGGCCTTTGTCTAGATTCCTTGGCATAGGGAATCCTGGGCTGGTCAGAAGGATATGGGGTCAGGGAGCTTGGCCTTAGTTCTGGCTTTCTAGGCCCAGTATGGGGGACATGCACATACACAGGGTGGAGCAGACTGCTTATCTCGTGTGTGTTCTCCATCCTTGGGCACAGGAAGCCCCTTGATGATTGTCACCGAGTACATGAGCCTGGGGGCCCTGGATGACTTCCTCAGGGTGAGTGGCCCTGGGCCCCAGGGCTACCAACCATGTCATTCTATAAAACAGGTCCTTCACTATAAAATAGGTCCTTCACTTTTCTCTTTGGTGGGACGTAGATTTGGCATTGTCCCTACTGGCTAGGCTGACTGGGTGGTCACAGAGTAAACTGGAGCCCAGAGAGGACTAGGTGGCTTCCCTTGTATCACACAGCACTAGGGGATCCAAGTGCATGGCCCTGGCCTCAGTCTCTTCCCTCCACAGCGGCATGAGGAGCAGCTGGTCGCTGGGCAGCTGGTGGGGTTGCTGCCTGGACTGGCGTCAGCCATGAAGTATCTGTCGGAGATGGGCTATGTTCACCGGGGCCTGGCCGCCCGCCACGTGCTGGTCAGCAGTGGCCTCATCTGCAAGATCTCTGGCTTTGGGCGGGGCCCCCGGGACCGGGCAGAGGCTGTGTACACCACCATGGTGAGGGCCGAACCCAGCCAAGCCTGCCTGCTCTTCCTGTCTCCCACCTGGAACCCCCATCTCCCCACTTCCACTCCCTTCCCTGCTGTGTCAGGGTCACTTCCCACCCTGCCCCTCCACTCAGTTGGTTTTGAATGGATGCTGGAATGGACATCACCTCATGGTCAGCTGTGTGCCTTCCCCAGATGTGAAGCTGGGAGTGGGGGTTTCCTGGGGGCATGACAGGTGGGTCTGCATCTGGGGCTTGAAGGGATGGGAAAATCTATGTGAGCCTCCCTGCCCTGCCCTGCCCACCCACCAACAGAGCGGCCGGAGCCCAGCACTGTGGGCTGCCCCTGAGACCCTTCAGTTTGGCCACTTCAGTTCTGCCAGTGACGTGTGGAGCTTTGGCATCCTCATGTGGGAGGTGATGGCCTTTGGGGAGCGGCCCTACTGGGACATGTCTGGCCAAGACGTGAGTGATCTGTGTTCCAGCTCTTTGCCTTCTGACCTTCTCGCCTCTGACCTCTGACCCCAGCTTTCTGACTTCTGCCCCTCTGCCCATTGACCCTCGACCTCCTAGCTCTGCGCCTGTTATTTTCTATCCACTTGCCTGCAGTCCTGCCCGGCCACTGCCTGGATCCTTCTTGGGATGGGTTGTGTGTGTCTCGGGGAACCCAAAGCCTCCATCTGCTCCTCACCCCCACGGCCCAGGTGATCAAGGCTGTGGAGGACGGCTTCCGGCTGCCGCCCCCCAGGAGCTGTCCCCCTACCTTGCACCGACTAATGCTTGACTGCTGGCAGAAGGACCCAGGTGAGCGGCCCAGGTTCTCCCAGATCCACAGCATCCTGAGCAAGATGGTGCAGGACCCAGAACCCCCGAAGTGTGCCACAGCCACCTGCCCAAGGTACATTCCCATACCATATCTAGCCATACCAGATCAGCCAGCTTCCCACCTGTGTCTCCCTCTATGTCCCAAGTGTGACACCCCCACTTCTCCTCCCCCAGCTGCCCCAGGTGGGTCTAACATTCTCACTTGCCTCAGGCACATCTTGCCTCACTTTCTTCGTAGTCACTTCAACCTGTCCTGGCCTTTGCTCCTCATATCCTGCATACTGTGACCACTGATTGGATAAATATATTGGGGAATAGTCCTAACAAATTTGTAGTTCCAGTCAATTAGATAAGTGAAATTAATATCAGTTACTCCAGATTTGGGTCACCTCCTAACCTGACCTAAGTATGTCCTGCCCCCAGACTGTCCCAGATATTCCCAGTACCTGCAACTGGCTCCGCTTTCCACCTGCCAGAGTATCTGAAACCCTCACCCCTTCTGGTAATGTGTGGTACCCGCAGGAGCCAGGCCTAGCCCTGGGGCTTAGCTGCCCTCCCTCTCCTGTTCGTCCTCAGCTGGCTTTCCTCAGGAGAGCAGCCGGGTCCTCACCCCAGATGCCCACTGCTGTTTAACTATAGCTACTGTGCTCCCCAGGCCTCCCACTGCCCTGGCAGACCATGCCTTCTCCACCTTCCCCTCCTTTGGCTCTGTGGGCGAGTGGCTGGAGGCCCTGGACCTATGCCGCTACAAGGACAGCTTCACTGCTGCTGGCTATAGGAGCCTGGAGGCTGTGGCCGAGATGACCGCTCAGTGAGTCCAAGGAGCCAAGGTCAAGGCCTGGGGCTTGGGAATGCCAGGGGCCTGCCCCTGTCTACATGGGAAGCCCCATTCTGTCCTGATTCTGGGCCCTTCCTGGGCCAGAGAAGGGGAGGGAGAGTAGAGGGCGCCCTCCAATGGGAGAAGCAAGGGATGGGGCTAAGCCACTGGTGTGTGACCTGCTCTTGTTGCAGGGACCTGGTGAACCTGGGCATCTCTTCGTTGGAACACAGAGAATCCCTCCTTAGTGGGATCAGCGCCCTGCAGGCACGAGTGCTCCAGCTGCAGGGCCAGGGGGTACAGGTGTGAGCAGGCCCCCTTTCTTCCCGTGGGGGTTCAGGCCCCCACCCCTACTGGAGGACCCTGGCAAGCTACACTCCCCCTGTGTGGGAGTGAGTGCTCTTCCTTCTCTTGAGCCCAGAGTTGGTTTGGGGCCACAGCTCCCCCCTCACTGCCTGCTCCTCCTGTTTTCTCCAGTCTGAAAACTTCTAACTCTGTGCCACTGGAAAAGAGGTTCAAATCCCTGGGGAGGGTCTCAGAGCCAGAGCTGGAGAGCTGGGGCAGGGATGGAGAGGGGAAACAAGAGATTTAAGTTGCCCTGGCTTATCCCCTTCTATCTTCCATATCCACAGGCTGGGGCTCCCCAGTGGGTGCCCCTTTTCCCATATACCCATTTGCCAGTCAGAAGAGTGTGGGCCCCTGAGGGGCTCTCATTGGACCCAGCAGTGACGAAACCTGCTCAGCTGTCCATGGTTGGGAGGCTGGGCTGGAGAGGCAGGTTCTTGGCCCCCTGTGCCTTGGTGGGGACCTGCTGGACTCTGGTCAGGACCCAGGCAGGCATTGGTGGTGCCAAGCTCAGAGGCTGGACTCCAAGGGCCTAGACTCAGGAGCTGATTTCTGCTTCTCCTTGCCTTGGGCTGAAGTTCAGGCAAAAGTCCTGGCCAGGACATACAAGGCTCTGGTGCTCCCTGGGGCCCAGTAGGCCTCTGTTTGCATTCCTTTTATGAACTGAGTGGTGGTGACATCTGGGAAGAGCATGAAAGGATGTCTTCTCCAAAGGGACGCAAGAGCTTTGCTCTCTGACCTTGGGGGATGGAGAAGGGGGTACTCAGAGGTGGGTTTTCTCTAAGGGCTGCTCTAACTCCCAGTGTGCAGAGGGTAGTCAGGACCAGAGCTGTGGTCAGAACCTAGTCCAGGGATGAGGCTGGCTCTGGAGAGTCCTTGGTCTTGTGGCAACAGCATTCTTCCCTTTGCAGCCCAGGGTGTCCTCCAGGGGTGAATACCCTACAAGCCCTGCTCCTTGGGCACCACCCAGCCTCCCGTGGAGGTCTTCTCTCTCTGGCTTCTCCCAAGCACAGGCAGAAGTGGTTGAGCTGAGCTGACTCCAGAGTTCCTTATCTACAGGGCCCCAGAAAGTGATCGGGAAGACAGAGCCTTTGCAGGGACTTTGGATCTGGATGAGGCTACAGGGGCTGCATTTGTGCAGGCCCCCCTGCCCTATGCCTGCTCTGCTTGGCTGTGTGTTTAGGTGGGGTGGGAAGGAGGAGATGAAGAGTGGAGGAAAGAGGTGAATGAGACACACAGTCTGCCCTTGGAGGGCTCAGACTAGATGGGGAGATGAGCTCTGATACCAAGGAGTAATTCCCCCAGTGTCCCAGTGCCCAGCCCCTCCCACCTCCAGGAGCCCTCAGGGTCAGCAGGAGGGTGGGCTGTAAGAGCAGGTGGACAGTCCTGATGTCTATACTGAGAAGTGTCCAGAAAGGCTTCTCAGCTGAGGTGTAAGTTGAGGAGGGCCTTGCAGTTGGGAGGGGGAGATGCTTTGCTTAGAATGAGTGGTTTTCAGCAGTTGAGATGGCAGGTCTAGGACAAGAGGAGTCTGAACAGAGGGCCTGGCATGGGAAAGGGCCCAGAGGCTGAAATGTATAGCACATCTTGCTGAGCACCCGGTGGTGGAGGTTGGTGACCCCCAGCAGTGCCTTTGGCCTCGTCTGCCAGCAACAGCTCCTCCCTCCTTAGAATCTCTCCCAGCCCTGCTGCCTCCTCTCCTGAGCACCTGTCCCAGCTCAGTGACTTTGAGGGTGCTGGGGGGAAACCAAGATATTGCAACCATCTTTGACAGCATTTGGGGGCCTCCTGCCAGGTGCTCTCCAGGCTCTGCATTCTCCACATCTAGGGACATGGGGACTATTGTCTCTTCTTGGGTAGACAGAGCTTCATCCCCATCTCCAGCAACATCAGTCATTCTCTTAAGGGCAAATCCCCTCCACTGCCCACCTGTTCTGCAGAGGGGCCCTGGCTGTGTTGGCAGGACTTCGGTGTCCAGGGTAGATCTTCCCTCCATTGAGGAGTGAGGTCCCACAACCCTGATGGGTCCCAGGCCTCAGCCCTGCACAGGCGCTGGTGTGATGCGGGACAATGGCTCTCTGAAGGCCCTCCACAGATCTATTTTTATATGGAACTTGTTCACTGGACAGACAGAAGTGGCCTGCAACCCCCCATCATCCGGGTCTAAGCCCATCCAGGGAGGGAAGGGGCCAGTAGGAGAGGGGCTTCCTTTGACTACTTCTGGAGATGTTTTTATATTTCTTGGGTTCTTATGCAGGACACAGTAATAAAAACTTATCCGTGATATGGTGCCTGTTGGAGTGATAGTTGCTTAACTACTGTGTAGCTTGTGTGGGAGAATTCTTGCCTCCCCTTCCTGGGGCAGAGTGTCCAGAGCATATGTCTCATATCTTTCTGCATAGAGGTGGATCAGTTCTGCCATGAAAGATGTCCCATGGCTTGGCACCTGTGGCTCAAGCAGCTAAGGCACCAGCCACATACACCGGAGCTGACGGGTTTGAATCTAGCCCGGGCCTACCAGACAACAACTACAACCAAAAACTAGCTGGGCCGTGTGGCGGGCGCTACTTAACTAGTAGTAGTCCCAGCTACTTGGGAGGGTGAGGCAAGAGAATTGCTTAAGCCCAGGAGTTGGAGGTTGTTGTGAGCTGTGATGCCACAGCACTCCATCCAGGGCGACAGCTCAAGGCTCTGTCTCAAAAAATAAATAAGCAAAATAAATAAAATAAAATAAAAAATAAAATGAAAGATGTCCCAGGACACAGGACAGTGTGATCAGGGGTGCCCTAGCAAATGCTTGGGTGCCCTAGGAAGGTACAGAAGTATGTCACCCAGTCTCGGGAGCAGTACACAAAAGCAGGTTCCCTGAGGGAGGCAGTAGCCTTCCCTGAGGTAGACAGTATCTGGATTGCCGGTGGTGGGGGGGGGGGGCAGGCAATGACATGCGCAGTTTTATTTATTTATTTGTATTTGAGAGTCTCAAGCTATCACCCTGGGTAGAGTCCTGTGGCATCATAGCTCACAGCAACTTACAACTCTTGGGGTCAAACGATCCTCTTGCCTCAGTTTTTTTTTTTCTGTTTTTAGTAGAGACGGGGTCTTGCTCTTGCTCAGGCTGGTCTTGAACTCATGAGCTCAAGCAATCCATACCTGCCTTGGCCTCCCAGAGTGCTAGGATTACAGGCATGAGCCACAGTGCCTGACCCAACATGCTCGGTTTTAGATATGCATTTGAGATGCTCATGGGATGTGCAGGCAGAGATGTCTAGGAAGCAGGTGGATATCTGGGTCTAGACCTTGGAGCACAGGTGTTAGCTAGATGGAGCTTTGGCACCTGTTACAGCTTGCAGGGAGGGGGTGGGCAGGACGCAGCTTGTTTGGTAAGTGAGGTGATGCAGGCAGGGATGACAAGGCTGAGAACATGCTTAATCCTGTAAAGAGAGATGCACCTTAGCCAAGCAAATTGGATTCCAGACTCTCATTAAGTTGGGAACTCAGTTTATCCCCCAATTCTGGTCGAATCATCTTTCAATATTGCCTCAGTCCTCCCATTTCTGAAGCCACATGAATTAGTAACTATAGAAATCTTGAGTGCATGGGTCATGCTGAATTTAGGGATGGGTCAATTATCACATTGTACAAAATTATGAAAGGACAAGACTTCTCAGTGTGTACACATGTTGACACTGAGACAGACTGGTGTTTGGTGGTGGTGGGATGTGGAGGTATCCATGCATTGGTTTGTGAACTCATTATCACTGTGGAGGATTATTTCCTTGGGGGGTAAAAAACATTTGTGACACTTTGAAAAAAATGCTTAGGTGATGTCCTATCTCTGTCACACACACTAACAATCTTTGGCAATCTCCCAATTCCCAATTTTTCTTTTTTTTTTTTTGAGACAGAGTCTCACTTTGTTGCCCTGGGTAGAGTGCTGTGGCATCATAGCTCACAACAATATCAAACTTGGGCTCAAGTGATCCTCTTGCCTCCTCAGTCGCTGGGACTACAGGCACCCACCCCAAGGCCTGACTATTTTTTTTTTTTTGTAGAGACAAAGTTTCACTTTATCATCCTCTATAGAGTGCTGTGACATCACATCTCACAGCAACCTCCAACTCCTGGGCTTAGGCAATTCTCTTGCCTCAGCCTCCAGAGTAGCTGGGACTACAGGCGCCTGCCATGATGCCTGGCTATTTTTTGTTGCAGTTTGGCCGGGGCTGGGTTCAAACTTGCCACCCCTGGTATATGGGGCCTGCAGGGCCCTACCCACTGAGCCACGGGAGCTACCCCCAAGGCCTGACTATTTTTTTTAAGAGATGGGGTCTTGCTCTTGTTCAGGCTGGTCTCAAATTCCTGAGCTCAGGTAATCCACCTGCTTCAGCCTCCCAGAGTGCTAGGATTACAGACATTAGCCACCATGCCTGGCCTCAATCTCCCAATTTTTAAATTGTGAAGATAACAATTTAACCAGTTGAAAAAAAAACAAAAAGAAACCCACACCAACCTAAACAGTGAGGTGAAGTATTTCTGTGGGCTGGCAGTAGATTTACATTTTCTTTGTCTCAGCCCTGTGCCAGTTCAACCTGTGCTTAAAAATCTTAGAATAGGTAACTCTACCTTCTAAGCCAGCCCCTTATATGGCCCAAAGGACTGCCCTATCCTAGTCCCAGGCATTAACTAGGCACTTGTTGTATACCATGCATTTTCTACAACTAGGTTTATTCACACAGTGAAAAATGGTGAGTGGCTTTGAATGAAGCCCAGACGGCAGGCTCCTAGCACACTAGATAATCCAAGAAAATGTTTGCTGACTTGGAAACTCGGTCACAAGTCACTTGCAATGAGTAACCTTCCAGGTTCGGCACCTGTGGCTCAACGGGCTAGGGTGCCAGCCACGTACACCTGAGCTGGCGGGTTCGAATCCAGCCTGGGCCCGCCAAACAGCAATGACGGCTGCAACCAAAAAATGGCCAAGCATTGTGGCGGGCGCCTGTAGTCCCAGCTACTTGGGAGGTGGAGGCAGGAGACTCGCTCAAGCCCAGGAGTTGGAGGTTGCTGTGAGCTGTGATGCCACAGCACTCTATCCAGGGTGACAGCTTAAGGCTCAGTCTCAAAAAAAAAAAAA
>CAUYRH010089212.1:0-11964 GCA_963574655.1 Perodicticus potto | reverse complement strand
AGATTAGCTTCATAGTAGGGCTGAGTACATTGGATACTTTTTCTTCCATTCTTGAGATACTTTACTAAGAAGAATATGTTCCAGCTCCATCCATGTAAACATGAAAGAGGTAAAGTCTCCCTCTTTCTTTAAGGCTGCATAATATTCCATGGTATACATGTACCAAAATTTATTAATCCATTCATGGGTCGATGGGCACTTGTGCTTCTTCCATGACTTAGCAGTTATGAATTGGGCTGCAATAAACATTCTGGTACAGATATCAATTACTAAATGTAGAATATAAATGTCTTCATGTAGTGATTAAAAGGCCAGGAAGGCTATGTTAAATAGTTCAATGAAAATATTTCAGGTTGTATGTGAACTCAGCACATTGTGCCCCATCATTGCACCAATGTACACAATTATGATTTAATAAAAATTAAAAATAAATAAATAAATAAAAAATTTTGCGACATACTTTTACTGGACCTTTAAAAATACAAAATATTTTGTGATGCACTATTACTGTACCTTTAGACATACTGACACCATTGTGCTACAATCGTGTGCAGTAATCAATACAATGATACACTGTGTGGGATTTTAGCCTAAGAGCAACAGCATACGTCATTGATATTTGTGTAGGTGCACTCTGTGATGTCCACACAGTGACAAAATCGCCCATTGCCCAATGATGCATTTCTTAAAACATATACTCATCATTAAGCAATGTGCGATTGTAGTTCCTTTTTCATCAAAATGAAGCTGCTTGAAGTGGGACAATATTTTAAAATATGCTCCAGGAAGAAAAGTGAAAGAGGTGCATTCTTTTTTTCAAAATTTCATTCATTTTTTAATCATCGTGGATATTTATGTATATATTTACAGGGTATATGTGATATTTTGATACAGGCATACGAGGTGAATTAATAAAATGAGGGTAAACGAAGCATCCATCACCTCAGGTATTTATCATTACTTTACTTTAGGAACATTCTAACTCCATTGTTTTCATTCTTTTAAAGTATACTTGTAGTTTAATTCTTTTAAAGTATTGTATAGTTATAGTCTTGACTATAGTTACATCCTTGTCCTATTCTAGTATCATTCATTGTAGGTAATTGTATTTCTTCACCCATTAAACATCCCCACTTTATCCCCTTCTCCCCACTACCCTTCCCAACTTCTGGCTACCATCATTCTACGCTGTTGTCTCCATGAGATCAATGTTTGTTAATACTTATCTCCCACATGTGAATGAGAACATGTAACATTTATTCTCTGTGCTGTCTTACTTCTCTTAACATAATGTTTTCCAGTTTCATCCAAGTTGTTGGAAATAGCAAGATTTAATTTTTTGTGGCTATATAGTATTTCATGGTATACGGGTGTATATAAACATATATATATCACAATTTCTTAATCCCTTCATACACTGAAGGAAAAATCTTAAATATTGTGAATACTTTTGCAATAAATGTGATAGTGCAGATATCTTTCTTATATACTAAATTCACTTGTTTTGCTCATATGCCTAGCAGTGGAAATGTTAGGTGAAAAGGTAGTTGTATTTTCAGGTTCTTGAGAAACCTCCATACTGTTATCTATAATGGTTGGACTAATTTACATTCCCACCAACAGTTATACAAGGGTTCCGCTTTATCCACATCTTCCCCAGAATTCATTATTATGTATTTTTTTTCTTTTTTCTTAATTGTTGCAGATTCATTGAGGGTACAAAGAACCAGGTTACAAGGATTGCATCTGTTAGGTAAAGTCCCTTTTATAATTGTGTCCTGCCCCCCAAAGGTGTGTCACACACCATGACTCCCCCCTTCTCCCTTGATGAAAGCCATTTTTACTTGGATGAGATGTACTATGGTAGTTTTTATTTGCATTTCTCTGATGACTAATGCTGTTGATCTTTTCTTCATCACTTGTTGGCCATTTGTATGTCTTATTTTAATACATGTCTATTCAGATCTTTTCCCCATTTTTAATCAGATTATCTGATTTTTCTTCTGTAGAGTTTGTGAAGCTCCTTATATATTTCAGTTGTTAATCCTTTGTTAGATGGGTTGTTTGCGGATACTTTCTCCCATTCTGTGGCTGGTCTCTTCACTTGGTTGATTGTTTCCTTTGCTGCACAGCAGCTTGTTAGCTTGATGTGATTCCATTTGCCCAATTTTGCTTTGGTTGCCTATACTTTGGGGTCATTACACTCCTTGGCCAGACCAATGTCCTGATGTGTTTCCCCAATATTTTCTATATGTGGTTTCATAATATCAGATCTTAGATTTAAGCCTTTAGTCAACTTTGATTTTATTTTTGTATAAGGCAAGAAATAAATCTCAAGCTTAATTCTTCTGCATATGGACGTTAATTTTCCCTGCACCATTCATTGAAGAGACTGTTCTTTACCCAATGTATGTATTTGGCAAGTAAACTATAGATGTGTGGATTTATTTCTGGGTTCTCTGTTTTGATCTATGAGTTGTGTTTTTATGCCAGTACCATACTGTTTTGGTTACTATAGTTCTGTACTACATTTTGAAGATAAGCAATGTGATCCCTCCAGTGTTGCTCTTTTTGCTCAGGAGAGCCACCACATGGCTAGTTTTTACAGTGGAATCCATCTGAGTTGTAACTTGAAAAAAAATTTTTTTTGAGAAGACCAACTCTTTTTGGCTCTGCTATTTTGTCCTTAAGGCACAATCGTTCATATCTATCAAATCTGGCAGCACATTTTCGTATATAATGCCTTTTCAAAGTATAGTCTTTTCACATTTGCACAATTTCCCTACAAATTAAGCAGAGTGCCTTAGCATTTGCCTCAATCAAAAAGTGGTCATCAGTCCACTTTTCATTGAACATTTTCCTTTCATCTAAAATGTTTCTTTTTTAGGGGTTCTGTTTTCTTTTGAGACATTGTAGAAGCCATGCTGGGATTAAAAAAATACTAATCAAAAAGAGACTATATTTATTTTTATTATGAAATGTACAAATGGAAAGCAAGGTATGAGTCCTTCCACATCTTGGTTGCTCATGCAAGAGGAGGTGGAGGGCCCATTTTAAAGTGCAGGGGGTGGTGTCTGAGGAAGTACCCTTAATGATCGAATAAGAATGTTTACCTGGTATCTAAATAACATTAATGCTTAAGGTTGCAAAGTAGGTTGATTTTTTTTTTTTTTTTTTTTGCAATACACTTGGGAGACTTCACCAAAACAATTTCAGTAATGAAAAAAAAACAGACAGGAGAAAATTTGGAAATGGGGGACTAATACAACATTACTAATCCCCTAAAACAGTAGAATACACATACAAGTACAGATGGAACAGTCTCCAGGATAGACCTATGTTAGGCCACAAGGAAAACCTCAATGCACTGGAATATTCCTCTGCCACAGGAAGGTAAGTAGTACCAATACACGTCCTGGGAAACCTGACAACTATTCTTTTGGGTTAACATAAGGGTACATACAATTAACTAACATTGTTTGAATTAATCACTCCATGGCTAAGTCACCGTAAGTGAATGGAATGTCTGACGGGGTTAACTCTGACCGTCTGCACTTGGAAGATAGCACAGTGGAAATTGCACACTGCCGGAGAAACAAGCCACGCGTGCATGCAAATAGTGAGCGTGGACGTATGTTTATTTTACATGACATTGTTTCATGACCTTGTCGTCTACATAGTTCACACTTAAAAATCACACTACTGAGTTTCAAAAAGACTCGTGATGTTTCAGGAAAGTTTACTCTTTCGTGTGGTGCTGTGTTCCCAGCCATCCTGGACGTAGGCGGGCAGCCAATTGGACAGCCCTAGGCAGACGATGTAAGTCTGTCTATCTGCTTTAGCGCCTCCTTCCCTGATACAATGTTAAAAGCAGGGACTGTGATGGCTCACCTGATTTTCGGTTCTTCTGAAGTTGTCTTCTTGTGTGGATAGTTGTTGAATTTCTATTCAGCCATCTTACTCCAGCCCCCTTGCTCCCCTGTTTTCAAAACTTTCAAACTGAAAATAGTTATATTGTGGCAGGGGTGGTGATGTCTGTTGAAATATGAGAATAATAATTGAAGAGATCAGAAGTATTTAAATGGGGAAAGGATTCCACACAACATATCTAATACGTAATACTATCAGGAAATGAATTGTTTGTGGAAAGGGCTCCAGGCAGGAGGGAAGTGTTCAGGTTTGAGGAACTTAAGAACTGATACCCCTTGTTTGCCCATCCCAGGTGTGAATGAAAAGAAAAGTCAGCAGAAGATCTGAACATATTATCTGTCAGATGTTTTATGGTGGAACTGAGAGCCAGAACAAAGGCTTATATCCTTTTCTTCTCCCATCCCTAACTAATTTATTCTTTTCTAGGTAATCAGAGGTAAGGATAGGAATAAATAACATTTAAAGATGCTTCTAGAGGCTGGGCACTGTGGCTCATGCCTGTAATCCTAGCACTCTGGGAGGCTGTGAGGCGGGTGGAATGCCTAGCTCAGGAGTTAAAGACCAGCCTGAGCAAAAACCAGACACCATCTCTACTAAAAATAGAAAAAACTGGCGGCCAGTAGCTCAGAGGATAGGGCACCAGCCACATACACTGAAGCTGACAGGTTCAAACCCGGCCGGGGCCAGCTAAAACAACAATGACAACTACAACAAAAATAAAAAATAGCCAGTCATTGTGGCAGGGGCCTGTACTCCCAGCAACTTGGGAGGTTGAGGCAAGAGGATCACTTAAGCCCATGAGTTTGAGGTTTCCGTGAGCTGTGCCACCAAGGCGCTCTACCAAGGGTGACATAGTGAGATTCTTTCTCAAAATAAATAAATAAATAAATAAACTGAGGTAAGAGGATTGCTTGAGCCCAAGAATTGGAAGTTGCTGTGAGCTATGATGCCACAGCACTCCCCCCAAGGCAACAGTTTGAGACCCTGTCAAAAAAAAAAAAAAAAGATGTTTTCACTTATCTTCTATAAACTTGGGAAGAAGAGACTGCTCAGTGTTTTAAACATTAAAATTTAACATCCAAGAACTGTATAGGAAGGAAATTAATGAAGAAATTGTTAGTTTTATTAATAAAACAAAGACGACATTGTCAAGTGAACCATAGGAAAATTAGGAATGATTTTGAGAGATTAACAATCGGGGAAAAAAAAAAAAGGCTTTAGGATTAAATCCCCAGAGATTAGGAATAGTATTCGGAAAATGCAGTTGTGACAATGGTGGAGACTAGTAATTTGTTTGTTTTTCAGTTTTTGGACAGGGGCTGGGTTTGAACCTGCCACCTCCAGCATAGGGGACTGGCGCCCTACCCCTTTGAGCCACAGGCACCACTGAGACTAGTTTTTTTGATCATTGTATTCTTCATTCTTGCTGCTGTGACGGCTCATAACAATCAGGAATTATTACTATTTGCTTATCAATATGGAGAGTATAGCATAAGCATTATTAATAAAACAAAGACAACATTGTCAGGTGAACCATAGGAAAATTAGGAATGATTTTGAGAGATTAACAATCAGAAAAAAAAAAAAAAAGACTTTAGGATTAAATTATCCTATCTTCTTCCAAATGTTTAACAGCCATCTTAGAACAGGTAAATGTGGACTCTCAGTGTGATGACATATTTCTCTTTTTTAAAATTAATTTATTTTTAATTGACAAATAAAAATTATATTTATGGGGCACAATATGCTGTTTTGAAATATGTATACTTTGGAGGATGCCTAAATGTGCACCAGAGTACAGGTGTTTCTCCAACATATGCAATCCTGTGATTAGAATGGCTTCATAAAATGTAGTTCTATTTTTAATTGTAGGAGGACCCTTCATACAGTTTTCCATAATAGTTGTAATAATTTATATTCCCACCAACATTGTGCAAGAGTTCCTTTTTCTTTTCATTATTCATTTTCTTTCTTTCTTTCTTTCTTTCTTTCTTTCTTTCTTTCTTTCTTTCTTTCTTTCTTTCTTTCTTTCTTTCTTTCTTTCTTTCTTTCTTTCTTTCCTTTCTTTCTTTCTTTCTTTCTTTCTTTCTTTCTTTCTTTCTTTCTTTCTTTCTTTCTTTCTTTTCTTTTCTTTTTTTTTTTCAGTTTTGGCCGGGGTCAGATTTGAACCCACCACCTCCAGTATATGGGGCCGGTGCCCTTCTCCTTTGAGCCACAGGCACCACCCTGCATATTTTTTTATTTGCTTATTTGCCATCTGTCTTTTCTCTTCAGTGAAATGACTTCTCATGTCTTATACCCATTTTTTAGGTTAGTTTTTTGTTTGTTGTTTGTTTGTTTTAGCTGTTGAGTTTTGAGAGTTGTTTATACACTCAGATATATGCTTCGTAGGTATTTTCACCCAATCTGTAACTTGTCCTCTCATCCTCTTAATACTGTCTTTCTTTCACAGGTAAAAGTTTTTCATTTCGATGATGTCCCGTTTATCAATTTTCTCTGCAAAAGAGTCTTGCTTTTGTGTTAAGTCTAAGAATTTCTGGACTAGACCGGAAGTCTTTTTCCTATTACTGTCCTAAGATTTATAATTGTATGCTCAATGTTTAACTCCATAATCTATTGAATCTATTTAAATTAATATTTGTATATAATGTGAGGTTTAGGTTGAGATTTTCTTTTTGCCATGGGTGTCTAATTTCTATACCACCATGTATTACAGAGGCTATTATTCCACCATTAAATTGCTTTTCCACATTTGTGAAGAAAAATCAATTGCTTATATTTGTGTAAATTTATCTGCTCTATTCCATTGATCTCTATCCTTCTCCCAATACTATATGGCCTTGACTACTCCAGTTATAGTGTAAGTCTTAATATTAATGTGACCGCTCTCATTTTTTAATTCCTTTTCAAGATATGGCTTTTCTTCTTTCTTTTCTTTTCTTTTCTTTTTTTTTTTTTTTTTGAGACAGACTGTCAAGCTGTCACCCTGGGTAGAGTACCGTGGTATCACAGCTCATAGCAACCTCCAACTCTGGGCTTAAGCTATTCTCTTGCCTCAGCCTCCCAAGTAGCTGGGACTACAGGCGCCCGCCACAACGCCCTGCTACTTTTTTTTGGGGGGGGGGGGGTTGTAGTTTTCATCATTGTTGTTTGGCAGGCCTGGGCCAAATTTGAACCCACCAGCTCCAGTGTAGGTGGTTGGCACCCTAGCCACTTGAGCTATAGGTGCCGAGCCCAAGATATGGATTTTCTGTGCAAAAATAGTTTTAGCTGGTGGTGCCCATAGCTCCGTGGGTAGGGCACTGGCCACATACACAGAGAGGCTCGCGGGTTTGAACCCTGGCCAGCTAAAACAACAATGACAACTGCAACAAAAAAATAGCCAGGCATTCTGGCGGGCGCCTGTAGTCCCAGCTACTTGGGAGGCTGAGGCAAGAGAATTGCTGAAGTCCAAGAGTCTGAGTTTGCTGTGAGCTGTGACACCACAGCACTCTACCCAGGGTGACAGTTTGAGACTCTGTCTCAAAAAAACAAAAAAAAATAGTTTTAGCTATTCTATGGCCTCTCCCTTTCCCAATACATTTTGGAATAAGCTCGTTGACTTCTACACAATGCCTTGCTGGGATTTTGGTCATGTAGAATTTTTCAACCACACTTCAAAAAAGAAAAACAGAATCTTTCCAAAAGAAACTGAATTAGAACACAATTTTTCTTTTTTTTTACAAAAGGAAATGTAATAACATTCTTTGCAACCTCAGTGCCTAGTATTATAATTGCTTTTGTGGCTACAGTATTTCTTGCTTTGAATCTCTGCATTTATATAGGAGTTTGGCAAACTGGCCTAGGAAGCCTCTTTTCAATAAGATCTGTGAGCTTAACATGATTTTTTTCTTTTTTTTTTTTTTTACAATTTTTAAGGTTTGTTGTCACATGTCACTTCTGACACTTGTCAGGGCCCAGGACTGGCCAGGTCAGGCTGGCTTAACTAGGTTCTGGACGCAGACCGTTAAGTTACCTTGCTCAGGTCTCTTAGGTGCCTGAGGGCTATCTACTTTAGCTGGAGAGAGAGAGAGTCTCAGAGAGAGTAAAGCAGTCTTCTTAGAAAGATAGATCTTAGTCTTTAGCGGAGCTTGGTGATCTTCAGCAGAGAGACGCCGTGCTGGTGTTCTGCAAGCAGGAGAGGAGACAGAGTCAGAGTAAGCGTGTCTGTGATAGAATGCGCATGCTCCCAGCTGCCTTCGCCTCCAGCCTAACATAAGGCTGATCTCATGCCTCTCCCTGCCAATTCCCCACTGCTCTCATCTCGCGAGCTCTTGTGCTTGCTAGGAGAGCCAAATTCCTCCCCACGCCCTTTCTACCACGGTGTTCCATTACTGAGCTATACAGGTATTTCTTATAACTCTCACTCCTAGCCATAGGCTATACGGGCTGCTACAGTTTGTAAAAACAAAGAATATGTGACAGAGTTCATGTGTAGGCCACAAACTCCAAAACATAGCTGAGAATTCTTGACCCCTGTCCTGTAGTGTCACACGTTTGAATTATGGAGAATACATTATTGCTACCTAAAAACACATGAAAGTCCCTCAACAGTAGCCAAATTTACCAATATGTAATCCTAACTTCTGCCACGTTAAAATAGTCAAGTAAATGAATCTCTATGCAATTGTGAATATAGTACACTAAAATTATGTTAATTTAAATTTCCAGTTTAATGTAGTTTTGTAATCTGAAAAGCACAATGCTATTCACATATGAGTATCATTCACAGTATTAAAGAAAGATTATTTCATGGAGATAGAATAGAGCACTTTTTTTTTTTGAGACAGAGTGTCATTTTGTGCCCTCTGTAGAGTACGGTGACGTCATAGCTCACAGCAACCTCAAACTCTTAATTGCTTAAGCGATTCTCTTGCCTTAGTCTCCTAAGCAGCTGGGACTTTAGGTGCCTGCCATAATGCCTGGGTATTTTTAGAGCTGGGTTCTCGCTCTGTGAGCTCAGGTAATCCATCTGTCTCAGCCTCCCAAAGTACTGGGATTATAGGTGTGAGGCACTGTGCCCAGCCAGAATAGAGCACTTTTAAGAACATCGATTCCTCAGTTTGATGAAAATAGTTCAGATTGTATATGAAGCCAGTACATTGTACCCCTTGATTGCATTATTTTACACAGCTATGATTTAATAATAAAGACAATAAAAAAAAAAAAGAACATGAATTCCTGAGCCTGTTGTTTTGAGTTTAAATCCCGGATGTGCCACTAACTAGCTGGGTTCTTAGCTGAGAATCTTAACCTCTCTGGGCTTCAATTCCTTCATCTGCAAAATAAAGTGTCTATATCATAGTGAAGAGTAAATGTGCTATTACATGTAAAGAGTATTACAGAAGTTAAAAGAGCATTTGTCTGCTTTTGGCACAGGGGTTCATGCCTGTAATCCCAGCACTCTGGGAGGCTGAGGTGGGAAGATCCCTTGAGCTCAGGAGTTTGAGACCAGACTGAGCAAAAGCGAGACCCCCATCTCTAATGCAAATAGAAAAACTAGCAGAGCCTTGTGTCAGGCGCCTGTGGTCCCAGCTACTTGGGAGGCTGAGGCAGGAGGATCACTTGAGCCCAGGAGTCTGAGTTTACTCTGAGCTATGACGCCAGGGCACTCTACTGAGGGCTCAAATTAAGTCTATGTCTCAAACAAATAAAAATAAAACACATTCTTCTTAGCAAAGTATCTCAAGAATGGAAGAAAAAGTATCCAATGTACTCAGCCCTACTATGAAGCTCATTTATAGCTTTCATACAAAGGCTTATAACCCAACTATAGCACAAGAATATGGGGAAAGGGGCAAGGGAGGGCAGGGGAGTGGGGAGGATGGGTGGAGGGAGGGTAATTGTTGGGGTCACACCTATGGTGCATCTTAGAAGGGTACAGGTGAACCTTACTAAATGCAGAATACAAATGTCTTCAGACAATAACTAAGAAAATGCCATGAAGGCTATGTTAATCAGTTTGATAAAAATAGTTCAGATTGTATATGAAACCAGCACATTGTACTCCTTGATTGCACTAATGTACACAGCTATGAGTTAATAATAATAATAAAGAAAAAAAATAAAAAATAAATAAAATAGCATTCTATGTAACTATTTAATGTATATATTCCAATAATAACATTATCATTTACACAAGGTTGGACAATCAAGTTTGTGGATTCATTCTACAAAAAGTGCTAAATGAGACAGGGCTGAATGTCACTGCAATCACCTCTGAAGTCCTCCCCTTGATAAGTTATGCATTGATGCCAGTGCCTTCTCCACCCTTCAAAACAATCTTGGAACACTTTTTGCGGGATGGCCATCAGAGCCGTCATCATATGAGATCTGACAATTATGTTTGTGAACTCATCTTAGAAAAAGTGCTTTGAAGGGTTGACTAGGCATTGGTGTTGATGAATAGCTTCCCAAGGGGAGAACTTTGAAGGAAAGCAGAGTGATATTCAGCAGTGAGATGTAAGACTCCTTTTCTAGGATTAGATCATGAATTTAATCATCTGACCTCATGTGCCCTACTATTCATTATTAACAGAGCCCCCAAATAAACAATTATTCATGTCACCCAAATCTTAAGGAGCTGATTCTTTTCCTGGTAGTGTTTATTTATTAACATTTGGATAAAAGGTCATACTATCATTATTTATTCAACAGATATGTGTTAATAAGCTGACAGAGAAAGTATGGTGAAGGGAAACTACGGTGAAAGATGTAGGTTCTCTCTTCATGAGGACTTTACAAAGGGGATCCTTGATATTAGCACCTTGATAGACCTGCATATACTACTCAATATAACTAGAAATACAATTATACAACAAAAATGTAGGTAAATAACATTTCTGTAAAATCTAATTGTCAACATATTAATGTAAGTTCCAATAGAGTTAAATACATCCATATCAACAAAAAAGCATTTTTATTACCTGTAAATCAGAAATCATAAAAATATGGCAACTGAAAGCAAATTATTCTATGCACATGGAAATATCAAAAGATTATACTTTCCTTTGTAACAGGAAACATTACTCTGAGCTCTGTGCTACAGAGATAAATCATAAACCTTTCTAATTCTGGCACAAAGTTATTATATACAATTTTTACATAATAGTGAAGTGGCATGAAAAAGAATACCTTTTTTGTCATCAAGTTTATAAATTGCATTCATTTAGGAAACCAGAATTATGGCTATCAGAGGCAAAGTTAAACCAAGCTGATAAATCACAGGGGAGAGGCAATCTAAATTTTTTCAACACAGGTTCAATAATCAAGGCTTCCCCAACTGCAGGCTATAATGTCGTTAAACACAAGAATAGGTGCTGCTTTCTCTGGTCTATTTATTAGTATAGTTGTCTGCTTCTCAAATTCAGATCTAGGACAACATCTGACAATTAAGTTTGAGAACTCATCCAAGAAAGAGCAATACACCTCGTTGCTGAATATCGCTATGGTCACCTTTGAAATACTCCCCTTGGGAAGCTATGCACCAATGCCAGAGCCTCGTCCACCTTCCAAGCACTGTTGGAACTCTTTCTCTGGAATGGCCATCAGAGCTGTCATTGCATTACCCTTGAAGTCCTGAATGTCATCAAAATGGAGCTAGTTCAGGGCAGGAGGGATGTTCATACAATTATTTGCTTACTGGCTAAAAACTCCCTCCCAGACAGCGCCATGGGAGCCAGTGCATTACTGTGATATAAGAACCGCATCTTTCTCATGCCAACATTTTCAGTTAAGATTTTCCTGTTGCAAAGACCAAAAATCACATTATAACAAAGACATCTGTACCAGAATGTTTATTGCAGCCCAATACCTAATTGCTAAGTCATGGAAGAAGCCCAAGTGCCCATCAACTCACGAATGGATTAATAAATTGTGGTACATGTATACCATGGAATATTATGCAGCCTTAAAGAAAGATGGAGACTTTACCTCTTTCATGTTTACATGGATGGAGCTGGAACATATTCTTCTTAGCAAAGTATCTCAAGAATG
>CAUYRH010089210.1:0-14067 GCA_963574655.1 Perodicticus potto | reverse complement strand
AAGTCATGGAAGAAGCCCAAGTGCCCATCAATCCATGAGGGATTAATAAATTGTGGTATATGTATACCATGGAATACTATGCAGCCTTAAAAAGAGATGGAGCCTTTACCTCTTTTATGTTTACATGGAGGGACCTGGAACATATTCTCCTGAGTAAAGTATATCAAGAATGGCAAGAATGTTTCATATTAACATTTAAAAGGAGAGTTTTTGTTATTTTTAGATAAATTAATAATTTTTTGTTGTTGCAGTTTTTGGCTGGGGCTGGGTTTGACCCCGCCACTTCCCCCATATGGGGCTAGTGCCCTACTCCTTTGAGCCACAGGAGCCGCCCAATAATTTTTTGAAATATTTGTTTAATTACCAATATGATAAATGTCAGTAGATATAACTTACATAAACAAAACTTCTTTGGGTTCTATAATTTGATATTTTAAGAATCCAAAAGCAAATAAATTTGAGAGCCAATTCTTTATGCCACCATCTTCAGCTTACATTCTATTCTATATTTTAATTTTTTTTTGTATATATCCATCTATTACATTATTAGTCATTAGATGAGAATCTATATCTGTCTTATTTGTCGGTATCCTCTGTGCCTTAAAGAGTGATTGGTGCATACGAAGAGCTCAATAAATACTATGTTATATGGATGAAGCCCTATTTTAAGGATGAAGAAATTGAGTTTTAAAGGGGGTAAATTATGTGCCCAAGGTCATATCACTAGGAAGTGGCTGAAGAGGAATTTCAATTCTAAAGCTCATTCTCTTAATTAGATTACCTCAGTAAATTGTTTCTGCCACGAAAAAAAAAAATGGAGGAAAAAGTATCCAATGTACTCAGTACTTCTATGAAACCTACTTATATTTACTCACACTTTGTTATCAAAGATATAACAAAACTATAGCCCAGGATGAAGGAGAGAAATGGAGTGGGAAGGGGGAGGTTTGATAAAGGGTAAAAGGCGGGACCACACCTATGGAGCATATTGCAAAAGTACAAGTCAAATCTGTCAAGTGTAAAACATAAATGTCTTAACACAATAATCAAGTAAATGAGGCCAAAGCTATGTTGATTGGTTTGATGTAACCACGTCAGATTGTATTAAAAAAAATCAATGCATTGTACCCCACATATGCATAAATGTATTCATGATCTATGTGTATTTGACTTAATAAAAAATAAATAAATAAAAAGAAGTGAGCTATCAAGCAATTAAAAGACATAGAGGAAACTTAGCTGCACATTACAAAGTGAAAGAAGTCAGTCTGAAAACCAGCTGTGCTCTATGATATGGCATTCTGGAAAATGCATAACTGCAAGTAAAAGGGGAGAAAGGGGCAAACAGGTGAAGTAGGGAGGATTTTTATGAGTGAAACTATCCATATCATACTAGTGGTGGACACATGACGTTAGACACTTGTCAAAACCCATTAGAATGTACAACACCAAGAATGAAGTCTATGTAATCTATTAGCCTGGATGATAACGAGGTGTTGAAATAAGTTCACCAGTTGCAGCAAATGTGCACCTCTGGGCTGAGTCTTGATGGTAAGAGAGCAAAGGGTCTGGGGGAACTCTGTTCTTTCTGATGAATTTCTAAAACTTCTCATTAAAAAAAAGTCTATTTAAAAGGAAAAAGAAAACATCTACCTAAAAGTGGTGATTTCTGTGCCATTTATAGATGAGCACCATGTGCATTAGTGAGGCTAAATAATTTTTCCAAATTCATTTATTTGATAATTAGGGAAACTGAGATTCAAAGAGAAGAAATCTGACTTAAGAAATTGAAGTAATAAAATGTTTAAGACGGTAGATGAAACAAAAAATATTTGGGATCAGAAAGGTTAAGTATTTAAGAAAAACTGACACAACTTCTCAGATGAAAAGCCAGCATAAGGATCTATTCATTCTGGTCTCCACAACTTGTCAAATGCACAGCCAACATCAGAATCTATTCATTCTGGTCTCAGGCCTGTACTGCCAACCCCTTCCCTCAAACCCTGCACCTGCACCTAGACCCAGTCATACATGCAGACACAGAACCTCAAGGATGTCAGAGGCATCACCTCTCCCTCCAGATGTGGACACCGAAGGGTAAACACAGACATGCACAATTAAACACACGTACATAAGCACATCTGTGCATAGAGCCACACATGTATACAGGGCACACATAGCAGGAACACACCTCCACCCCTGCTGCTAAACGGCTCTAATCACCTTCCCTGGTGTAAGAGGCTACGTCTGGGAGCCCAGGAGCTCAATGAGGACATCAGTAATGTTTTCCCCCCACCCCTAGTAAGACCACAGGGCCAATCCTCTTAGAGCTCTGGGATACAGAGAGGACAGGCCCCTGGGTTTACTTTTCTGTCACCAATTCCCAGTGAAGGTGGAGAAGAATCATTACCTTCCTGAGGCTAGATCTATACCTCAAGAGGCCTCCTTCCTCAGAGACTTAGAACCTGGTCTTAACCCCCTGGCAGGCCAAAAGCCCGTTCAGGACCCCAAATCTCTTCTGTCAAGCTCATAGGTAGGCAGCCTGGTGGGGCTTGTTAATGAGGTCTGTGGGGGTGGGGGCGACAACATCTAATGTAATCTTCTTCCCTCTTCCTGATCCTACCCTCATTTCATCTCAAAAGCCAGAAAATACAGTCTTTCCTCTTTCTCTTTTTAATCAAGTAAACATTTGAAGGATGTACTCTGTTCAAAACACTGTCTTAGGCACGGTCTCAGTCACTGTCTCCTACCCTTAAAGGGTGCATCCCACATCTTGGACACACAAGACCCACAGCGTTATCTCCTTCAGGAGACTGGGTCAACAAGGGAACAAAATGAAAGAAAGTTAGGAAAATGCAGTGGTTAAGGACACATATACTCTAGAGCTGGAAGCTACCACCATCTGGCCTGGTGACTTTACACAGGTCACTTAAGTTCTCTGTACCTCACTTTTGTCACCTGTAAAGTGGGGTATTATAAATATCAAAGATGTAACTTATGTAAAGTTCCTTGAGCAGTGCCAGGTGATAATAGGAAAGCACACTTCAACTCATGATGAGGCAGAATTCTCTAACTCAGAGCTGTTCCACGAGAGACTGGGCCTTCTCTGGATACTGTGAACTCTGTATCTCTGGATTGTGGATATTAGACAATCACATTCCTGGGAAGCTAAAATGATCAAGGTGAAAGGCATAGGGATCTAAAGCCCCTTGATGCACAAGCAAAGTTCTCTCAGAATCCACAGCCTTATGATCCAGGATACATAGTCTTTACTTTCCCTATTAAGAGCTGTGCTTGTGAATACTGGCTGGTCACAGGTAAGTGGGGCACCAGCAGGAATTGAAAACTTGAAAGTTTAACTCATTGAATTTTCCAGAGAGAGAGAAGGAGGGAGTGACTGAAGGAGGGAGGGAGAGGAATGCCTAAGGTGGTTTCCAGGAGAAGAGAGGCAGAAACAAAAAATGGGTAAGAGGTTAGCTGAGAAAAACCCACAGATGGATAAAATGAGTTCAAACTGAATCTGAGGTACCTAAAGCTTCTCAGAAGAGCTTTCAAATTAACTAAGTAGGAAATGAGCAATTAGGTTGAGATATTACCTTCTCTGGAGCCAGGAAACATGAGGCAAAGCTCTAGTCTAACATTGAAACAAAAACAACAGGCAGAAAGGAGACATTTCAGAGAACTGAAAAGAAAGGACCCAATCTGAAAAGGACCCTGCTGAATCCTTAAGAAGGACACCTCTCTGCAAGGGGAGGAAGCACCCTACACTGCCAATCCACTTGTCTAACTGCTGGCGCTGAGAAGTGGGTAGACTGCAAGAAGCTGGGTCTCCAACGTCCTGAGTCCAGGAGCAGCCCTAAGGCCAGGCGCTGTTGCTGGAAATCACAGAGCCATTGTTTATTCACACCTGACTGAGCTGATTTCCAGAGTTTCCTGCAGCCCTTCCTCCCTGAACACAAGAAGAGAGGAAAGCATGTGGCTTTGTGGTGAGGGAGACAGAATTGGGAGTAGGAAGGGAAGAAATCAAGTGCACCACAAGTGTGGGAGCAAAAGATGGAGGAGGAGGAGTGGCCAGCAAGGAGGCTCAGGCACCTAGCAGCAAGAGGACCTCTGCATCTTGCTGGGGACACACCAGCCTGGTCCTGTGCTGCACCTGTGTGGTCCAGAGAAGAGGTGCGACAGAGCAATTTAAAACATGTAAGTTGGAGTCAGGCACGTCTGGATTTGAGTCATAGATTTACCACTCACCCGCTCTGTGACTCTCTGAACTTCAGTGTCCTGTAAAGGGGGAAATAAGTGTACTTACATCCTAGTGTCACTGTGAGGATCAAAGGAGACAAGTGCTAAGGACACACCCTGTCTGAGAAATGCTAGCTGAACTTTTCCCAGTTAGTCACCTCCCGACCGTCCCTGTTCACTCAGAGCAGCAGGGGCAGGGATGATGGGAAGCTTCCCCCAGGGCACAGGCCTTCCAGCCTTTTATGCAATTTGGGAAGTGCATTCTATGCTGTCAGCTTGCGCTCCCTTCTTTCATATCAGTCAATGACTGAGAGAAGGACCCTGCACGAGTGATGAGTGAGCAAGTAAAGGAAAACCAACCAGAGGTGAAAATGTCCACACTGTGGAAATTCCTATGGAGAAAGCTGACAAGTATAGAAATAACCTGTGTTTCCTATCTGTCGAGGGAGTAAATCCTCCTAAATTTCCCCCCTTTTCAGTTAAGAAGACTAAAATTCAGACAGTCACAGCACTGTGATTTAAAAAGCTTGGAAAGCCTCCCAGTCCCTTCTGGTCCTTCCCAATCACTAACTGATAGCCCTACCCATCAGTAAAATGTCACTCCTCTAGCTTATTGTGTGAGCAATAATTCTGACCGCTTGTAGTAGGGTTTGCCAAACTCTTGCTCAACTGTCATTCAAGTCTCCAAATCACCGCGGTAGACAAGGGAGGAAGTAGAACACGCATGCACACTGTCATTCACGAGTGCCCAACCTGCGGCCTGTGGACCACGTGTGATGATTAGAGGACTGGTTTGCTTATCTGTCACGTCAGACATCATGGAACTGTGTTTTTTTTTTTTTTTTTTTTTTAATAATCGTTGGTTAGTGTTTTTTGATTTAATGTGTGACCCAAGGTAACTCTTATTCTTCCAATTTGCCACAGAGAAGAAAAAAGAGTTTGGACACCCCTGGTAGTGAAATGACTTGCCCATAGCATAAGGAAATATATAATGCTGTCAGGTCCAGCTGAATAGGAAGAAAACAAGTTAATGCTCCTAAGTAAAACCACATAAATCTCGGGATTTCCAAGTTCAAGGCCAAAACAATCACAAAGCCCTTCACCACCAGGGCAAACTATGTCCCAGAAGTGAGGCTGATAGACACAGAGAAGGAAATGGGGAATTCGTCTAGAGAGTCAAACAAATGTGTTGCCCTTGAGTAGCATGAGGGTAGTTGTTTCAAATTGGGGAGTACCCATTAAGATTTTCATTGTTGCCAGGCGTGGTGGTTCACGCCTATAATCCTAGTACTCTGGGAAGCCAAGGAGAGTAGATTGCTTGAGCTCAGGAGTTGGAGACCAGCCTGAGCAAGAGCAAGACCCCTGTCTCTAAAAATAGCCAGGCATTGTGGCAGGTGCCTGTAGTCCCAGGTACATGGGAGGCAAAAGAATCACTTGTGCCCAAGAGTTTGAGGTTGCTGTAAGCTGTGTGATGCCATGGGACTCTACCAGAAAAAAAAAAAATTTTAATTGTTGATAAATTCCAACTTAGCATTTCATATCTCAATCTATTCTACACCACAGAAATTCTCTGATGAGTGCCAAAAATAACCATTATAACTGTCTGTCAGGGGAAAAACACTAGGTATAGTATAACCCCAATTCTATATTTAGTGGGTAAATAGATCTATATCAAGAAAAGTACTTTAAAATAAACACACCAATCCAGTGGTCTCAGAAGTAAAATTATAAGGAAAAATCACTTTTTAATTATAATATCGATGCAAGGAATGTGTCCATTATTTTTAAATGCAAATAATATAATCTTATCACAAAAACATGATAATCATGTAAGGTAATACACATTAATTAGCTCCATTTAGTCATCATGCCAGGTAAAATATTTCAAAACATCACATTGTACAACAGAAAATACACCCTATTTTTAATTTCTCAAATAAGTAAATAAATGATATAGACTATAAAATTAAATCTGGAATCTTCCCCTCACTCTATCCCTCTAATCTCAGTTCAGAAGGTAACAAAAGACACCATAATAAACACAACTTATCAAAGAGATTATTTGCTGTACAAAAGTAGGATTATTATATATGCATTATTCTGCAACTTGCTTTTGCCACTTCATCAAATATCACGGGTGGTGATACCAGAGCCTGTCAAAGAATAGCTTCATTTCTGCCATCAGACTGCCAGCTGATTCAAATCCCAGCTCTACCACTTGCTGTTACGTGAGGATCTGGTAAATTATCTCACTTTGCCAAACTCTAATGCTTTTATTTGTAAAATTATAATAGTCATAGTGTCAAACTCTTAGGATTTGCCACAGATAAAATGCTAAACAACGTTCAGAGTACCTAGATCAGTGTATGGGAGATACTGAGTGCTGATAATGTGCACTAACATGAGCCATCTATTTCTTTAAAGATTTCATGATATTGAGTATAAAAATGCACTGAAGTCTTTTAATAATTCACCTACATGTGAATATTTAGATTTTTCCTCTATGTCTTGTTAGTTTGAGTGGTTGGGTTGCTTATATATATAATATAAAGGGCAGCTTAATGAGGATGATGGACATTTAGATAAAGGAAGAATTAAGAGGGAAGGGATAGGGAATTGGATAAAAAGCATTCACACTGTCAAGACCCTTGAGTGTTGGTGGGAGAGTAAGTCACCGTATAGAGTGACCTATCTTTCCAGCTGTATGCTCCTTTCTCTCAAATTGAACATGTGTCATGGGCTTTTTCACCGTTTCTTAAAAAGATAACGATCAGTATATGTGAGGGTCTATTTCCTTTTGGACATTATGCCAAAAGATATAATGCCAATTTAAAGGGTGAAAATTGTATTTCAATCTAATTTGTGTATGCTGATTACCAATGAGTTTGAACATTTGGCATATGTTTCTTTGGTAATTGTGTTTTAGAAATTCATTTTGAGCAAATAGTTTATATTTTAGCTTATATTTTGGTGGTGCTTATTTTCTCTTGATGTAATTTTCTAAGTTTTAGATACAGCATTTTTGTTTGCCTTTATATTTTATTTTTTGTTTAATTGAAATGTCACTCCCAAACTGAGACCATAAAAATATGCTCCTTGAATTTCGACTAGTACTTATTTTATGATTTGTAATTTTTTTACTTTTAGACTAAAAAGGATGAGATTGTCATTATTTTTAAGAGACATGATACTGTCTAGATTTTATTTTTATGTGTGGGTTAAATAGAAATCTAGACTTATTTTTTCCAAGTGTTTCAATTGTTATAAATATATTTTATTTAATAGTCCATCTTTTTCCCATTGCTATGAAATAAATCTTTTTTATATATTAAGTTTAATACATATAATGCTCTAAATACACATATAAATACAGATATACCAAACTTTTTTATTGATCAATTTTTGGATTTTTCTGTGTGTGCCATTACCTTACTGCTTTTCGTTATTCTGTGCTTTAATTTGGGGCTAGAAAATTTTCCTGTCATTATTCTAAATTTTTCAAAATTATCTTGTCTGACCTTAGTCCTTTAGCATTCTAGATGGATTTTGGAAAAACCTTCATAAGTTTTATTAAAATTCCATTGGGAACTTACTAGAGTTGCATTGAATTTTATTAATATGTGAAGAATTGACATTTGTAATTATATACTCTTCCTTTTTAGGAGTATGGCATTCCATTTATTTATATCTTCATTTTGTGTTCTATTATCAGTTCTTCAGATAGATCTTACTCATTTATTTTTTTCCTTAGGTTTATTTCTAAGTAGTTTTTGGACTTTCTTACAACCTTCAATTGAAAGTTTCTTCAAATTACGATTTCTAATACAAAATAAGATTTAATATTGGTATTTTTTATCTTGTATCTAGCCCCTTTGGTAAAATCTTCATAGATTTTGAAGTTTTTCAGAAGATTTGCTTATATTTTCCATGTACACAATCATGTCACCTAAAGGTAATAATCTTTTCTAATATTTATGCCACCTATTTTTTTAATTTTCTTTTTTCACTGGCTTAGACTACTGTCTCTGTAATATAGCTTTATAGTGATAACAGAAGCCATCCTTTCCTTGTCTTTTCCATAGAAGAAAGATCTTCATATATTCATACATTCTTTATTGCATGTCTGTTTTAGTTTCCTTCAATTGGTATCATTCCTTTCTTTCTATTTTTATTTTTCTTATGTCCCTCAAAATTATTCCTAAGTGTATTTTAGATTTTCATCCCATTGTCAATTGAAAATTTTTTCTCAATGCATTTTTCTAATACAGGGAAAGCATTAATACTTTTACTTTTACAATGAATTAGGCTATCTTTGTAAAATTACCATAGGTTTTAAAAGGTTTTAGATGATTATAATAAAATTGTTTTCAAGGCTAGTCACCCATTGCTCAGTGGTTAGGGCAACCAGCCACATGCACTGGGGCTAGTGGGTTTGAACCTGGCACAGGCCTGTTAACACACACACACACACACAAATATTTTCAAGACAATTATTCTACTTAAACTAATGAAAGTTTCATCTTTTCTAATATTTATGCCTCATCTTTCTTTAGTTTTGCTTTGTTACTCACTTAGTTCAATACCTCAGCAATATAGCTTAATAATGGAAACAGAAAATGGGACTTTTAACACTCCTTGTGTTACATTTTTGCAATATGTGATTGTTTAGAATGAAGACTTCATAGTTTTGCAATCAGAAAAATTGATATATTTAAAGAACAAAACTCAGTAACAAAGGCTATTTCTGGTATTACAGCTATTCTAACTGACATCCTTAGATCAAAAGTACCCAGATCATATCAGCCAAAGAGAAATGCTTTATAACATTAAGCAGTTTTTTCTTTGAAGATATGTCTCATCTGAATCCTCCAAGTGCCAGGGAGTATTGATTAATTCTGATGCTTATTTGTGTCCTATCCCAATTACCACTATCGCTATATGGACCTGTGAGCAACAGACAACACTGAATGACAAAAGCTCATTCACAGAGATCCCACGTGTGAATGAATTCTTGTTCCACCTGAAACCCAAAAACCTCTTCCCTGACCAAAAAAATAAAAAGTCTTAGGAGTTGGTCAAGACACAACCCAAGAAGAAAATTTAAAAAGGGAAAAGAGATGAACTCAAACAAATTAGCCCACGTAGAAGTTCTTATGAATTTTCTATAGAAAACTTTTGCTTTCTAATTTAGGAGGCACTTTGGAGATTTTTAACTTTTACCTTGAGGTATTTTACTATTGGTATCTCTGCAGTTTCTCAAAGTAAATATTCTTTAAAAACATAATAGTAGTGAGTTATTTTTAGAGGCTAAGGGTAGAGAAGAAGCTGTCTTAATCAAATTGCCCTTTATACCTCTTCCACTCCTCCAAACCCTGTTCAGGTATTCCAGAGACATGGAGTTAAAGAACTATAGTAGCACCTCCAGCTTCATCCTCCTGGGCCTCTCTTCCAACCCCCAGCTGCAGAAACCCCTTTTTGTCATCTTCCTTATCATGTACCTGGTCACTGTGGTGGGGAATGTGCTCATCATCCTGGCCATCCGTTTGGACTCCAGGCTCCACACCCCTATGTACTTCTTCCTCAGCAACTTGTCTTTCATGGATATCTGCTTCACAACAGTCATAGTGCCCAAGATGCTTGTGAATTTCCTCTCAGAGACAAAGACTATCTCCTATGTGGGCTGCATGGTCCAGATGTACTTCTTCATGGCCCTTGCAAACACTGACAGCTACCTGCTGGCCTCCATGGCCATGGACCGGCTGGTAGCCATCTGCAAACCCTTCCACTATGATGTAGTTATGAACCCAAGACATTGCCTCCTCATGCTTTTGGGCTCTTGCACCATCTCCCACCTGCACTCCCTGTTCCGAGTGGTACTCATGTCTCGCCTGTCTTTCTGTGCCTCCCACATCATTCAGCACTTTTTCTGTGACACTCAGCCTGTGCTAAAGCTGTCCTGCTCTGACACATCCTCCAGCCAGATTGTGGTCATGACTGAGACCCTAGCAGTCATTGTGACCCCTTTCCTATGCATCATCTTCTCCTATCTGCGAATCATTTTCACTGTGCTCAGAATCCCCTCCACAGCTGGGAAGTGGAAGGCCTTCTCCACCTGTGGCTCCCACCTTACTGTGGTGGTCCTGTTCTATGGCAGTGTCATTTATGTCTACTTTAGGCCCCTGTCCATGTACTCAGTGGTGAAGGACCGGGTAGCCACAGTTATGTACACAGTAGTGACTCCCATGTTGAACCCTTTCATCTATAGCCTGAGGAACAAAGATATGAAGAAGGGTTTGAGGAAACTAAGGGACAGAATTCACTCATAGAAAGAACAAATAATGGAATGTCATAATTAGGAGATAACCTAAGAGATTATCAGGTTATCCTGCCTTCCTAACCATTTTCCACATGGCACTCAAAGTGGTCATGAGGAGTGTATGGATACTAGTAAGATAATTGATCTGGGGCAAAATCCCTGTTTTGTATTTATAACTTTGACCAAATGTATATTCAGTCCCAGGCTAGTTACTGCGAGGTATGCAGATTTCAGGAAAACCACTTTAGCCTTCCTCAAACTTGCACCTATATAATGGAATAAAGTTCTTCTATAAATACCTCTTCTGTAAGCCTGACAATGGACATCACTCAAGGAGCTATGAATTGTCTTAGTTTGTAAAAATAGAAACCATGTGAGTTTGATAGAGAACTGGGTGAAAACTCTTTAGAAGAATAACCTCAGCTCATCCTGAAGGATGGACTTATTGTGACAGAGGACGTTTCAAAAGATGAGGAAATAAATTGTCACAGTATTTCACATAGTAAAGACCACCCAAGCATGTAAAAGATATAAATACGGAATCTTTTTAAGAAACAGTGAAAACCCCCATGACACATGTTCAATTTGAGAGAGAGGAGCATGCAGATGGAAAGATAGACAACTCTATAAGGTGACATACTTTCCCACTGACACTCAAGTGTCATGACAGTGTGAATGCTTTGCATCCAATTACTATCCCTTCCCTCTTAATTCTTCCTTTATCTAAATGCCCATCATCCTTATTAAGCTGCCCTTTATATTCTGGAAAAAGAAACTATATCAGTCAGGAAAATTTAGGCTTTCTTTCTCTAAACAACTTCAAAATCTTGGGTCCTCAATAACAAAGGTTTATTTCTCACTCACACTTCATGTCCACCATAGAAGAGTATAAAGGTACAGCTTTCTTTAAACACTCAGGAACCCAAGATTATAAAGCAGTCATTGAAAACACTAATCATCATTCAGGCAGAAGTTGAGAAATACTCTTGGAGAACTTACATTGGCAGTTGAATACTCTGTTTCAGAAGTGACCCACAACACTCTGACTAAAAACCATTGTCCAATATTAATCTCATGACTCCACCTGAACACAGGGATCCAGGAGGCACAACCCAACTATGTGCCTCTGAGATGGACAGGTAGAATATTTGATAAACAGTGTTAGTGACTATTATGCAACTATATTAACACGCAAACACATCAGTGTGCATCACTTGCTTTATCAATTCTCCCTAATTAAGTAATTGTCAACAGTGATAGTAGAGGACTTATACTCTTGCTGGAATCCTTCTGCTTCAATTACTTCAACAAGTTCTCACAACCACCACCTTTTATGGGTCACAAGCTTATTAATGGCAGGACCTGAAGCTGAGTATTAGTCTTTAGACCTTAAAGATATAGCAAGATGTGGCACACAGGAACACCTTGGCTCCAACCTCAAGTTTCCTACCATTGCATTCAGTAAATCCTTTTACTTACAAGTCAGGGAAAAAATACAATTTATAGTAGCCTTTATGTTTGTACAACATCACCTGGCTTTCAGCACTACCATCCATCAATCACTTGGTTTGGAGGTGCTGGCCCAAAAGACATGTACATTTTTCACTTCCTGTAGTTATGTGCCTTAGTTTTCTCATATCAACTGGACACTTTAAAAAGTCAAAGTTTCAACTTAGAAATATTAGTAAGTCCTTTGCCCTCAAGAACTCTAAATTACATTTTTTTTTTTTTTTAGTTTTGATAACAGCCCCAGGCTTCTTTCCTCAACAAAAACATGGCCACTAAGAAATCAAGGTCTTTCATGAAAAATATTAAAGATCTCCCAAAATTTCAAATTTAAAAATATTCTAGATAACAAGTGACTGTAAGATAGCACTTTGGGTGAAAAGAGTTTTCCGTCTGTCTCCCAGATAACCCTTAAACTTCTTAATGAGACCTGGAGTGTTGTCCCCATCAGAAAATGAGGCCCATTCCCACAAGCCATGCTTTTATCCTTCATGAGAAATGAGCTTTAGTGAGAAAGGAGTATCTGAAGGCTTTGATTAAATATTTGTTATCCAAAGAAGAGCTCCCAGAAGAAAACCTAGAGATTTCATAATAAGCATCAGTAAGGGTAAAAAAAAAATCTCTTATGAAGGTAGACATAATCAGAGGAAGGGTCTACACAATCCTCTAAACATCTTGCCATATTTGGTAGAACGTTTATCCAGAGCCCTTGACAGTATATCAGGATCTGCTTGCCAGACCCTCCTTCCATCATTTAAGTACCTAGGGGCACTGATTGAGTACAAAAGGGGAACAATACTATAGGCCTGCCCTTTGATGCAACAATTATAAAGAGAAATGTATCGTGTCCTCCAGTGCAAACTCATTTCATATATGTAAATATTAGAAGTTTCACTCAATACTGAACTAAGGTAAATTTAATTTATTGAAAATGTTTTGCCCATTTATTAGAATGATTTTGACTAGGAAGACAGTGTAGAATGAGATTTGAGGAAGATGTGAAGAATGATTCAGGACATTTCTGGCATAGAAGAGTCTCACAGAAAAGGCACCATCAAAAAAGACATAAAAGGAGTAATCGCAAAGTCCAATAAAAGAGGATGTTTCAAGAGGCAGGAGCTATTAATAAGCAGTAAAATATGGTTCAAATTTAAGCACAATAAACCTGGAAGATTGTCCATTGACTTCACGGACCCAGTCACTGATATCTTTGACGAATTTACAATGGAAAAAAATGGATAAGAATTCAAATTGGAGTATGTGAAGAAGTGAGTAGAGGTGAAAATATGGAGAAGCGCAGGTCTACTTTTAGATCCCTAAGCGTTCTCCAAACTTCTTTCCAGAAGGGATGTATTAGCTTGCATTCCCACCAGCAGTGCAGAAGTGTTCCCTTTTCTCCACATCCATGCCAACATATATAGTTTTGAGATTTTTGTTATGTGGGCTACTCTTACTGGAGGTAGATAATATCTCAGAGTGGTTTTGATTTGCATTTCTCTGATGATTAAAGATAATGAGCATTTTTCATGTGTCTCCAAGTATATATCCAAAAGGTCAAAAATGACTTTATAACAAAGGTATTTGCACCAGACTGTTCATTGCAGGTGAATTCATAATAGCCAGGTAATGGAAGTAGCCCAAGTGTCCATTGACCCATGAATGGATTAACAAATTGTGGTCTATGTATACCATGGAATATTATGCAGCCTTAAAAAGGATGCAGACTTTACCTCTTTTATGTTTACATGGATGGAGCTGGAACATATCCTACTTAGTAAAGTATCTCAAGAATGGAGGAAGAAGTATCCAATGTACTCAGTACTATTATGAAACCAATTTACAATCACTCGCACTTTCTTTTTTTTTATTTTTATTAAATCATAATTGTGTACATTGGTGCAATCATGGGGCACAATGTGCTGACTTCATATACAATCTGAAATATTTTCATTGAACTATTTAACATAGCCTCCATGGCCTTTTAATCACTATATGAAGACATTTAT
>CAUYRH010089209.1:0-34282 GCA_963574655.1 Perodicticus potto | reverse complement strand
GTGCCATTACTAGAGCTGTCATTCTTTTCTGTTCCTTTCTCTCTTTTTCCTCCTTTCTCTCCAGGTCTCGGTTGTAAAAGACCATAGTGGCCGTTTTAAAAAGATTCTCCAGGTTATGGTCTGGGCCTAGAGCCAATTTCTGGAGTTTTCTTTGGATGTCTGGAGCTACTTGAGTGATAAATTTATCTTTTAAAATAATCTGACCCTCTATGGAGTCAGGTGTCAATTGGGTGTGTTTTCTCATTGCCTCCCTAAGCCTCTCTCTCTCTCTTTTTTTTTTTTTATTAAATCATTGCTGTGTGTACTAGTGCAATCAAGGGGGCACACTGTTTTTAAATTCCCACCAATATTGCGTGAGAGCTCCACTAGGGCTGTGATCTTCAACCAGTGTGCCATGAGAGCATCTTAGTTGTGGCACCGACATTTTAAAAGATGATTAATGGAATTATTTTTGAAAGAAGCTCAAAGCACATAAGTAATTCTTTTTTTTTTTTACTCTTTGTTTTTATCAACATAATTTAAGTGTGCCCTGTTTAACTATACGTTCCATTGTGTGGCAAGATAAAACTGTCAGAGAAGAATTTATTTTGAGGCTGCTTCTTTGGCTGACGGACTGGCTTTCCTGGACTTCTGGAAGAGTCCCTTGTCTTGAGGAAGGCTGAAGAGTTGAGGTGGGTGGAGACTGGCAGGGGTCAGATGGCACACTGAAGGGGTGATTCCACATAGATGAGAACAGGGTTACAGAAACCAGTAAAAGATGATGAAGAACCAGTGGGAAGTGCCTGCCGCAGCCAGGCTTGAAAAAGCAAAGAGAAGTGGCTGTTTCTGGAACCCAGAGAGAGCTGTGGCCATGGAGAGAGTCTGCGTGCCAGAAGTATGGTTGAGAGAGGGCACCACAGCCACTGTCACACTGCAGCAAGGCAGGGAGAAACTTGGGGGGTAGCACTCTGACCTTTTCCTGCCCTCTGACTGCCTGCTGATCACTTTCACTGGTAGGAGCCAGAGGGTGGAGAGACCAACGCCATAATCCACAAAGACCCTTCCTACTCTCAGAGCAGAGTCAAGAAGGGAGGAGAGTGGACCTGGAGGGTACAGTGGAGAAAATTAGCATGCTGGGTGTCAAAGTCTCTAAAAACATGCTCATAGCAGCTTTATTTTAGCCCCACACAGCACCCTATGTCTGAAGATCTTTGCTAATGTCAGAATGAGACCCTCTGACCCGTGTCAGAGAGGGGACGTGAGCTCCCCATGTTGGAAATTCACTCCTCATTAAGTCAGTTTGCTGTATTGCTTCCTAATTATGGCAGGCTCTTGTCCATGCCAGACTCTTTTGTGTCCATTTACTTTTCACTCTGAATGATAGGGGTCATGTTTCTGCGTTTGTGTGTCGTATAGGGCAACCCTGAAATAGCTGGGAAGGAGACTCAGTCCGGGGAAGTTTTGACTCTGGGAAGGCGTGTTGGAGAAGATTGTGCAGGGTGAGGAGAAGTGCAGTGAAGGGGGTGCAGCTTCATCAGTCTAACGTGTGGCCTGAGGAGGAGAAAGCTGGGCTCCTTGGGTGGGGAGAAGGGATGTGAAGAAGCTAATTGTCATTAGCGAAGAGAGAGAAGAAATCATACTGAAGAAGAAAGGCAAAGTGAGGGGACCCTAAGAGCAGCTTTGCCTAGTTAGCCATTTTGCCCGTGGCGAACTGTTGTGAGGTCTATATGGCAGAAAAAGTGGAGAACTCCCCAGGCCCGCTGCAGTGTCTTCATGGGAGCAGGAAATATCCTTTGTGAGTGTGAGGCCCTGACATCAGGGCCAGTGCATCGTTGCAGCATGGCCCAGCCCATCCTGACTACTCAAATGTCACATCCTTTGCGCTTCCCTCTCTATGTCCCTGAGGTTTTCTCCAGCCCTCATCTTACCTGGATGGCAGCATTACTCTGTTGTTGACACGGAAACTCCTTGAGGACAGGCACTGTCTTGGATTCCTTGTTATTTTCTCAGTTCATTTTCCCTTACTGCTTTTCTCTTTTTTTTAGCACAGTGCTGAATACAGCGTAGGCCTCATGACATTTGGAAGTAAGTAACACCGTCAGCACAGGGGCTGTGATGGATGTGTGTTGGCTTCTTCTGACAATCCTTTCCAGGCTTAAGCCTCCGGAGTGGAGATATCATTGCTTTTATTTTTTAAAGATAACATTTCTTAGATGTTAATATGTTCAATAGTACCAGAAAGAAACAATACTTTCCCATAGTCCCACTGCCCAGATAATTCTTGATGACATTAGAAGAAAAGACGTAACTAAGACACATAGCTAGAAAATTCAAATAGTAAAAAAAGATCCCTCTCCTCAAAGGTAAACATTTAAAATAATGTCTTGTGTATCCTTGGAGAAAAATATGCAAATATGTCTCCCTTGCAGAAAAATATGCAAATCTGTCTCTCTTTGTATGTGTACATACATGCAGATGTGTTTTATTTTATATTTAAGGATCAAACTATACACACTCCTTCATACCTTTTTTTTTTTTTTTTGTCTTTAATGGACTATCTGAGAGATTTCTTTACACCAGAGCCACTACTTTATTCTTTCAAAGGTTCCACTGTAGCGATTGAGTAGGCCTATCATAATTTAGATATCACTAGTTTTTTAGAGGGAGTTTTAGAGACGCTTCTGCCTGAGAGAAGGAAAGTTTCTAGCATGTGTCTCAGTCCATTTTCTGCTGCTGTCCCAGAATACCAGAGTCAGAGTCATTTATACTCAATAGAAATTTATTTGGCTCATAGTCCTAGAGACTGGGAAGTCCAAACAGCATGGTGCCAGCGTCTGGTGAGGGCATGGTAACTAACTTGGCAGAAAGGCAAGTGAAGACATGAGAGATGGGGAGGAAATTGGGCTGGATTCATCATTTATTTTATTTTATTTTTGAGACAGAATCTTAACTCTGTTGCCCTTGGTAGAGTGCCATGGTGTCATAGCTCACAGCAACCTTAAACTCTTGGACTCAAGTGATTCTCTTGCCTGAGCCTCCTGAGTAGCTGGGACTGTAGGTACCTGCCCCTACTCCCAGCTAATTTTAGACAGAGTCTCACTCTTGCTCAGGTTGGTCTCAAACTCCTGAGCACAAGTGATCTACCCACCTCAGCCTCCCAAAGTGCTGGGAATCCAGAGTGCTGGGGTTACAGGCGTGAGCCACCACGCCTGACCTGAATTTATCCCTATCAGGAATCCACCTTGGTAATCAGTAACCTACTCCAGTGATAATGGCATTATTCCATTATTCCATTCTGGGCCAATCACAAGGGCTCTGCCCTCCTGACCTATCACCTTTTAAGTAGGCGTCCTCAGACTTTTCAAACAGGGGGCCAATTCACTGCCCCTCAGACCGTTGGAGGGCTGGACTATAGTTTAAAAAAACAAGGCTATGAACAAATTCCTATGCACATTGCACATATCTTACTTTGAAATAAAATACAAAATGGGAACAAATACAATTCACACCAATGCATGTGGCCTGCGGGCCGTAGCTTGAGGACCCCTGTCTTAAAGCCATCTTCCCCTGACCCCCTTCCAGTACTGTCACGATAGCAATTAAATTTTAACACATATTTTGGAGAGGACATTCTAATCATAGCAGCATAAATGGAAAAATCCAAGATAAGGAAAAAAAAAAAAAAAAGAAAGGAGTAGAAACACTTGAAAAAAGTAAAAATGTAGAAGCACAAAGGAAGTAACCAAACATTTTGGGGAGAGCACTTGCTTTCACTTCTGACTGTAGATATGTGAATTCTGTAAAAAAGGAATATAAAGCAACAGTAGGGATTTGAACTAGGTTCAGAATGACCAGAGGGAGAGAGAATCTTGGCAGCCTCTCTAATATTTACTAGACTTGAGAAGTACAGAGGGAGGATAGGCCATCTGGACAACAGTTACATTTGTCAAGTCAAGAAGTGACCAAAACACATGGTAGCATCTTATCAGTGGGAAGAGAGAGAGAGGCGATGGGAGTCTAGAGTTCATGGGCGAGCACGGCGGTGCAGCTCTAGGAGGAGGGTGATTTCATCACTGACGGTTGCTTTAAGAAAAGGAATAAGAAAAAGGGTTGCAGCTCAGAGGAGAGACAACTTAGTTCAGGAAGTTTAGGTTCATACTACCAAAGATGCGTGTGTGTGTGTGTGCACATGACCATGCATGCCAACATTTTATTTTATTTTATTTTTATTTTTTATTTTTTTTGCAGTTTTTGGCTGGGGCTGGGTTTGAACCCGCCACTTTTGGCATATGGTGCTGGCGCCCTACTCCTTTGAGCCATAGGCACCGCCCCCAACATTTTATTTTTAAAGAAAATCAGAGAAAGAAATGGTCATGGAATTAATGTTAAAACACCTCCTTCTATCTGTCAAATACTACACTAGGTACCTTACATAAGAGCATATGTTTCTTCATTTTGCCCACCAGCTGTCCTGTGAAGGGGTTTGTACTGTCTTCATTTGAGATAAGAAAGCAGGTCCCGAGAAGTTGATATTTGACTGGGACTTGAACCCCAGGCTGTTTGTTTTCAAAGCCGATGTTCTTTTTTCTATGCTAGGATATTGTGAAATCCTTAAATATCTTATGGAAACCTATTAAAATGGGCAAGGGTTTGCTATATGGGGAGAATGTCAAGGCTGAATACATGTATCTAAAGGGACAGGAAGACAATTACTATTTTCCATTTAGTGTGTGTATGTCCAGAAACTAGCCCACTGAGCATGGGTTAGACGTTAGAGCGCATTGTTTGGGGAGTGGAGGGATTTGCTTTTAGAGAGAGCCATGTCCTGCGTGGGTGGGACACAGATTGGAGGATCTATCAGCGCTCACAGGAAGGTGGGGTGGGCGCATCCAGCAGGGTCCTGGAGCCAGATTTAAAAAACAGAGCACAAATGTTGGGCCAAGACATGCTTCGGAAAAGGAAGCCACCGTGAGAAGAGAAAAGAGGAAGAGCAGGCCCCCAGGGGATCTCACAGGGTTTGGAGGGAGGATGTTGAGAGTCCAGAAATAACACCGTTAAGAAAAGCAAAAGTGTAGTACAGCAGAGAAGGGAGCCGGCGGTGAAGCGGAGGGTGTGAGCAAAACCGCAGTCGGGAGAGGACCTGGAGGGTGCGGGGTGATGGGCATGAGCACAGCTGACGGCCCGGCCTCTCTTCTGTTCAAGCCCTCCATGGCCTTGCACTAGAATTTCTGTCCACACTGCACTACATGTGGGGAATCTGGAGCAATGAAGAGGAGCCTAAAATGTTTGAAGTTAAAATCACCTCCAGATGGAAAACGTAGAGGAATAAGTTATTATTTAAATGCCATAAGTGAGACCAGAAGGGGAACTTTGACATCCATTTTCAGGTGTATGAAGGTGTATGAGATAAAGCATATGACAGTACTGGCCTTATGGAGGTGCTAGAGGGAAAGGGCCAGACAACATGTGACCTTGAACTTGGTGACACAAAAGAAGCCTCCTCTCTCTCAGTGATGTTGGTGAGGTCTGATAGGAAGTTACAGAAACTCGGTTTATGAAGAACATTATAGTATCAATTATTCAAACAGAAGATGTTTTCAGCTCTCTTGGATCCTTCAGGAAAATTTTAAAAATGCTTCTTTTACCTCTTCGTGTTTTGGCCAGATGGGGAAGGTGAAAAACCCACGTAACTATATTTAGAAAGTTCCGCTCGTTGGGAATTGATAATTATCAGAAATCTCAAAGGGGAGTTGGTTCACGCAGGGTCTCTCTGGAGGAACTGAAAAACTACAAATTCCAATGAATATTAACTTTTTGTATGTGCTGAATAGGACACAATTTGCTCTTCTCAGCAAATCTGCAGAGCCCTTAAGGGTCGGTCACCTTTCCCGCTCATGCTGGTCATTTTTCAGGAGGTCTATTCTTCAGGCACAGAACAATCATAACTATAGTGCTTTCAGAGAAAGCATGTGTGTGCATGTTGCGGTACTTACACGCCATTGTTTAAATCTCTTCCATTTTTTATAATTAAAAAAAATAAAATTTCTTACATCTTCTTTTATCAGTATATTCGTATTCTTTAAAAATCAATTCATTGCAATTGAGGTCAGGATAATGGTTACTTTTTTTTACATTATTGACTGAGGGGGGCAGAAAGGGGCTTGTGGGGAGATGGAAATAGTTTTGATCTGGATAGTGGTCACCTGAGTGTAGACACATGTAAATATTCATTAGCTGTAAACTTAAGAGTTGTGTATATTGTGTACATTAAAAAATAAGCAATGCTATTGCTTATAAAATATTTAAAAAATATAGAAAAGTAGGAAGGAAAACATCATTCATTACTCAGAGAAAAACTACTGTTACCTGGTGGGATATTTACTTTCAGTATGTTTTTTTCCAATGTATATATATATTTTTACCAATTAAGATTATAATCCATATACAGTTTATATCACTTTCCCCCTACTTATTAACATTGTATTTTTTCATGTAATTATAAGCTCTTCAAAATGTCCATTTGCTCAAAAATCTTGGGAATGAATTGGAGATCCCCCAGACACAGGGGACACTCTGGACAATATGCTGCTGAACCACTAATGACACCTGATTTGGGTCAGTGCATGTGAGAGGGACAGTAGATTTGGGTGAAGTTATGGGAAGGTGATGTGACTGACAAGTTCAGGTTGGCAAGTAGGAATTAATTTTGGAATGACAGGTCGTGTTCTGAGAGACCTGACAAGCAAATTATAAAAGTTGTAGCTTTCTAAGAGATGCTTGTCATGTAGCTAAATATAGAACACACTACAGTCTACAATAAGAGAGAGAAATATGGATCTTTACCTCAAACTTCCCTCCTGGTGTGCCATAAATGGGTTACAGGTGGAAATATACTTATTTCCTAGTCCTTCTGGTATCTGAGTGAGACTTGAGTGGTTGAAATTTTTGGCTACAAGGCGATGCCTCTGTTTCCCCAGGTAACATTCTCTGCGTATAAATATCACAGTGTAAAAGTAGTCGGGAAGTCCAGCCCCATGTGGCAGTCCTGTCTTATCTTCCAAACCTTTGCTTGAACTTGAACTTCTAACATTTGAAGGAGTCCATTCTTTAAACAAAGGGTATTAATTATTATGCAGTTTCTGCTGGAAATTTGTAAATGTCCAATTGAGTAATAATAGCACATTTAAGAATTTCTTTCACATCTTTGTGAAGACAAGAATCTACAAGGTACATGGTATTATTTTATAACTAAAGAGCCCAAAGTTCACATGGTTAGTAGGTGGCAGAGTTGGGGTTCAGACCCAGATTCTTCTATCTCTGGGCTTTCTACTCTTCAGCATCAGCTGATGGTGTAGATGACTGATGGGCAGGTGTGGGTGCACAGCGTGGGTGCTCTGGACAAAAGGATGATCCACGCCGCAAGGGGGACAGCCCAGGACCATGGGAGAATTCATCTTGCTACTCAGAAGGGCACACAATTCAAAACTTCCGAATTGCTTAATTCTGAGATTTTCCATTTAATATTTTCAGACCACAGTGGCCACAGACAGTGAAACAGAGAATAAAGGGGCATACTGTATCGTGAAAACAGGATGGAGAAAAATGATACAGCCACAGGAAAGTATTTAGTGTAGCACTTAGTACGCAGAAGTGCTCCCTAAGTGACATCTATTCATATTATTTACTTTTCACATGATTTTGTATGTACAATCCTATTAATAACTTAAAACATCATCACTCCTGATTTACAAGTGAAGTTGACTGAGGTCAAATGATTTCCTCATGCTCATGCTACCGACCACTATCGGAGTCAAGTCCCTCACATTTCAGTCTTGTTAGGAGATCGTCTGAGACCCAGGAGTCATCTGGTGACAAATGCCCTCAAGTTCCAGATGAAGAAACGTGCCTGACGAGGAGGAGGATTATTAAGGTTTTATGTCAAATTAGTGGTAATGTCTGCATCAGGACTCACTGCCCCATAAATAAATTTTCTTCTCCTGTTTAGAGGAATCTTTCAGAAAATAATCACATGCTTCTTCCCTGAAACCGATCCTTATACCACGCTGGGCTGTCGTTTTCATCTGCACAGCTTGCCCTCCTTAGGGGAACTACCTTTCTCCTGGTCTGTGTCCTTCTGGGGAGAGGGTCGGTCCTAGCAGCTGCCCACCTGTCTGCATGGGCAGCGTATATAGGGTATCTTATAATAAAGACAATTATTTTACCTTTGTTTGCAACTCTCTATAAGTTAATGGGGAAAAGGACTGAATTAGTAATGGCATTGTTAATTACAATACTTGCGTTTTACAAAAGCGACGCGTGTCTTTATTAGACAGTAGTGGATGAACAAAGCTGTGAAATGTAAAATGGCAAGAAAGACTTCTATTGCTCATCATCTGCCTTTGTGCCTCCCACATCATTTCTGCTCCTATCAGGAAAGGTGATGGCAACAGCACGTATGTACCTTTGGAATACAGGGTGAGAAGGTGGTGGTGGGGCGGTGAGAGTTCCAGAAAAATAGCCATTTCCTTTTTCCATCCTTCCTTCCTTATTTTTCTACAAGCACCCACATTTCTTGTGGATTATGGTAACACACCATTTGTTTTCCCGAATCATGGATTATTAATATAATTTCAAGCTACGAAGTTAAAGGAGAATGTGGAAGAAGAGGAATAATGTTCAGAAATCATATTCCATATAGACTTGAAAAATCTAATGGTTTAATCCAAATGAATAAAAGTCCAATTTAACATCTGAACTAGCCCCTGAACCTCAACCTCAACTTTTGTGGCGCCAGAGTGGTTGGGGAAGCAATTTAAAAAGGGAAACCGAGAGTGAAGGCTCCATGTGCTACTTGTAGGGACGTTACAGGCCCCTGATGGGGGTCCAGGGGTCCCGATGCCTGGAGCATCCTCCTCACCCTCTGAAGGATGTCACACTGGGGAGGGATGGGTGGTATGCCCATCGATGACCAGGGACACAGTGCTTCAATGGCGTGCCCTTTTGTGCAGTCACAATTACACTTCTGGAGCTGTAATGGAAGTTTAGTCATTTGGACCCCTGGGGCTGAGGGTTATGAGTACACGGTGGCTTCTGTGACATTATTCTGAGATCACCACCAGCAGTGATGGCAGGGAGGAGGAGGACGGGGCGGAGGACGTGGAGAAATTAGAGGCCTCACCACACGCTGCACCATCTCCCCCTGCTGGGAAATGGGCTGCCGGAGAGGGCCAGAAGACCCAAATAGACCTTCACCCGTGACTCAGAGCTCGCCTTGCCCTTGCAGAGATGGCTTAATTATCCAGCTCAAGTGTTGGTGCCCTACCCTCTGTGAGTGGGAGTCAAGTCCCATAGTGGATGGAGCCCAAAGCCCCTGAGAAGACCACTCTCCCCCTTGCTGAGGAATTGGGGTGATGCCTCTCTTTGGCTGCCCTCTTCCCTTCCCGTTCCTCATGTGTTTTGCCAATGTCTGACAAACACCAAGCATGATGGGGGTGAATGGTGTCCCCCTAAATCCCTATGTTGAAGTCCTGACCTCTAGTACATCAGAATGTGGTTATTTGGAGACAGGGTCTTTAAAGAGGTAATTAAGATAAAACGAGGTCATTAAGATTCAATGTGTGCTCTTATATGAAGGAGGCACAGACTGCAGGTGGGAAGACCACGTGGAGACCCAGGGAAGAGAAGACGGCTGTCTGCAAACCGGGGAGAGGGGTCTCAGAAGAAGCCACCCTGCCAATACCTTGATCTTGGGATCTTCCAGGCCCCTGAACTGTGAGCTGGTACATTTCTGCAATTTAAGCCACCCTGTCTGCGGTACTTTGTCACACACACCACTGAGTCCCATCTCATGCTGCCTGTGCTTCCCGGGCCTTAGAGGAGCAGGCCTGTCCCCAGGAGAGCCCAAGTGGCGGACACAGACCCCTCGCTCAGGGCCCCTCGGCTGGGCTGCTCTTCACTTGGGGCCCATCCAGTTCCAAGTGCCAGGCGACAACGTTATTATTTTTTTCACATTAAAAACGTCAAGCTGATCAAAGAAACAAACACTTTTAATGAAACATATGTGGGACACTTAGAAGGAGAAGATTTATAATGTGTCTGCTGTGAAACCAGAAGGCTGATGGAAAGTGTGAAGTAGGAGGAGAAAGATAGCGGACGACGGTGCCAGAGGAGACATGGCCTAAATATTAAACAGAAGGAAAAATCGGCCCCTCCACAAAGTCATAGCTCACTTCCGGATCCAGTGTAAATCCAAGTGCACTCAGCTCTTCCGACCCTCATCACAACAATGTGCCCTTTGATGGGGGGCGAGTAGGTGGATTAAATTTAAGGCACTGGGAAATAAAATTGTCGGGGCTGATTCAAAACCCAAACTCAAAAAATGCCCCCTGCCCTACAAATATACTAACATTATTGTTAACCTTCAAAATTAGTGATAATTTGGGCTAATTTGTCTAGTTTTAAAAACCAGATGTTTCTGAAGTTTTTTTTGAAATTCTGGATCTAAAATAAAACCCTGTGTAAGGAAGGGCTGCTGCCATGAGGAGCTGGGCGTGACACCCCACCTTGGACGTGGCTGCCACCGGCAGTGTGCTCAGGGTAAGCATGTATTTCAAGGCTGGGTTTTAACATTTTAGCCAGATACTAAATTAATGTTAATTATATTTCTAAAGAAGCCTTCAAGGTATGTGTGGGCTTGTCTGCCTGCTTTCGAGAGGATCGGTGCATTTGCTACGGTGTACAAATGATGACCGACACGTTGTTCCTCTCATAATATTTATAACATATCCTGCCTTCAAGCCAGGGTGAAATATCCACAAACCTGTTATCTAGATTCAAATTCCGATTTTTCTTTCCTGTTGGCAATTTCAAACATAGGCTGGCTGCCAGGTAATAAAGGAAGTGAGGGCAGCTCTGCTTCGCTCCGGGCCTGGCTGTCCTCCCGGTTCCCCTTCCTCTCTCACGTGGGCTCCTGAGGTGGAACCTCTGATCTTCCCCAAAGACGGACTTGCCATTCCTTCTTCTGAAAGGATGAAGACCATCAGGGAGTGGGGTCCTGATTATAGAGTCAGAGATGACATGTGTGGGAGTGGGTGTGAATATGTGTGTGAGTGTGCATGCATACACGAGTGTGTGAGAGCATGTGTGAGTGTGAATGTGTCCACGTGTGAGTGTACCTCTGTATGAATGTATGAGTGTGAGTGTGAATGCATGTATCCACGAATGTGTGAGAGCATGTGTGAGTGTGAGTGTGTCCACGTGTGAGTGTACCTCTGTACAAATGTATGAGTGTGAACATGTGTGTATGCATGTATCCACGAGTGTGTGAGAGCATGTGTGAGTGTATCCACGTGTGAGTGTACCTCTGTACAAATGTATGAGTGTGTGAACATGTGTGTATGCATGTATCCATGAGTGTGAGAGCATGTGTGAGTGTGAATGTGTCCACATGTGAGTGTACCTCTGTACAAATGTATGAGTGTGAGCGTGAACATGTGTGTATGCATGTATCCACAAGTGTGTGAGAGCATGGATGTGTGTCCACGTGTGATTGTACCTCTATACGAGTGTATGAGGGTGTGCATGAGTGTGTGTGAATTTGTGTGTATGCATGTATCCACGAATGTGTGAGAGCATGTGTGAGTGTGAGAGTGTGTCCACGTGAGTGTACATCTATATGAGTGTATGAGTGTAAGTGTGAAAGTGTGTGTATGCATGTATCCATGAGTGTGTGAGAGCATGTGTGAGTGTGAGTGTACATCTATACGAGTGTATGAGTGTGTGAACATGTGTGTATGCATGTATCCACGAATGTGTGAGAGCATGTGTGAGTGTGTCCACGTGTGAGTGTACATCTGTATGAGTATATGAGTGTGAGTGTAAACGTGTGTGTATGCACCTATACACGAGTGTGTGAGAGCATGTGTGAGTATGAGAGTGTGTCTATGTGTGAGTGTACATCTATACGAGTGTATGAGTGTGAATGTGTGTGTATAGATGTATCCACGAGTGTGTGAGGGCATGTGTGAGTGTGAGTGTGTCCATGTGAGTGTACCTCTATACGAGTGTGTGTGCATGAGTGAGTGTGAATGTGTGTATGCATGTATCCACGAGTGTGTGAGCATGCATATGCGAGCGTAAGACTGTGCATGAGTGTGTGCTTGTGTGAATGTACATATATATGTGAGTGTGTGAGTGTGTTCGTATGGTGTGTGAGCGTGGCTATGCATGGGTGAGTGTGGGAGTGTATGCATCTGTGAGTGTACGTGAGTGTGAGGATGTGTGTAAGAGGCATGAAAGGGACTCAGGGTGCCTCCTCTCTGGGGCCTGTGTAAGGACAGCCTGGTTCTGAGTCTGCCCAGCCCCGACTTGGTGTGGAGCGGAAAGGAGCGTGAGGCGTCTCTGTTTCATGAGGCTGCCTGGCCCACAGCCCCAGGCACTGTGACCTTCTGTTCACCCCAGCCAAGCTCATCTCTCCTTCTTCTCGTTTTTATTTTTACCTAAAACTACGTCACTTGTTCCTAACTTGCAGTCCACACGCTTCTGAGAGACACTTTAAAAAGGATGTGAAGGTGCGGCATCACTAAGCATGGCTCTTCAACAGAAGAAATTATTTGGACCTTGACCTAGGTTTGAATATTTATAAAATGTATGCAGAGCTCCTCTGGGATACAATAAATTGTAAAGCATTGTTAATTAAAAAAAATTTTGGTTGTTACCTATTTTCTCAACTCTGCAAGTTCTAAAACATAATTATCATTTGGAAGTTTGCAATTTCATTTTTTTTTAAGAGATAGGATCTCAGGGTGGAGCGAAGTGGCACCATCATAGCTCAGCATAACCTTAAACTCTTGGCTCAAGTGAGGCGCTGGGACTGCAGGCATGTGCCACCACTCCTATCTAATTTTTATTATTATTATTATTTTTTATAGAGACGGGGTCTTGCTATGTTGCCCAGACTGGTCTTTAACTCCCGACCTCAAGCAATCCTCTTCCTTCAGCCTCTCAGAGTGCTGGGATTATAGGCAGGAGCCACCACGCCTGGTGGCTTATTCTGGTTTACTTATTTTTTAACTTCAGAAGAGTCCTCTCCGTGAAAGGATTGTTCAGATTTTTCCTGTGTCCCACTGCACTCCACTTATAAGGTCTTGGTTTTCTGATTATAACTGCAAACTCAACTGGCCTTTGAGTTGCTGTTTAATGAGAACATACCAGGTTCAAAGACACTCCTATAAGGCAGGGGACAATTAAGGAGATGGTTTTCCTGAGGCTGTTGCCCTAGGGAGAATGTTCATTAGTGAGCAGTGCCCCAGGGGCAGGTAAACAGGAGTGGTCTGTGACTATTATGGTAGGCCCCAGGAAGGAGAGTGTGGCATCTTATTTAGAATGTGGAAGAACGAGGTGGTCCTTTGTATTTAGCCCTTTTCAGAAACTCAAATAGGAAGGGAGAAGGGGAGTTTTCTTACCCATCATTGTTTTCCAGGAGCACAGGAGTGAAACTTTGATACTAATACCAGAAATGTAGCTCCATTGAGTTGACTCAGCTACTCTGGCAGGATTTCTCCGTCATCCACTTACTGAGTCTTAATTTCACAGTCACCAAACGGAGGTGTCCAAAGATTAACCTTCTTCTCCTATAACTGAACTGAAGTAGGATCTCAATTCCCCTTTCCCACTGATACAGGAAAGCGAAATATGAGTTATTTCCATGTCAACTTAATCACATTAGGATAGTGGTCACCTGAGTGTTTAAACTCCTTCCGTTTCAAGCCGTATCTTCCCCTCCTCCTACCTTCGTCCAGGGAGTTGATGAAATGTCAGCGGGAGGCGTCCCTCCGGCTTAGTCATCAGCATCTCTCCCGTCTGCGGTCACAGGGGAGAGTCTAAAGCACCTTCTCCCCCTCTGTCCTTGCAGCTCCTTCTGTGTCCTCATTCTCCTGCCCGCCTGGTCTCCTCAGGTCTAGAAACCTTCTCTCAGCACCTTAATGTCCCTCTTGGGTGCAACAAGGGGAGACCCCCGAGTTTGGAGAGAGAGAGACATAATTTAGTTTGGGGAGCTACCTTTGAGAAAAAGAATACAAAATTATGGCTTTGGTTGGGTTGAATATATCATTTAGTGTATTTCCTGGCTGCAAAGAACTTTCATTTAAAAAAAAAAAATATTTATTTTTTAAATTATGTTTTTAATTTACTTTTTTTTTTTTTTTGTGCAATGGGCTCTTGCTCCATCTCCCAGAGTGCAGTTACATCACCATAGCTCACTGTAGACTAGAACCACTGGTCTCAAGTGATCCTCCTGCCTCAGTTTCCCAAATGACTGGGACTACAGGTGTGCACCACCATGCCCAGTCGATTTTTTACTTATTTTTTTATGCTTTTAGAGACAGAGTCTTGCTATATTGCCCAGGCTGGTCTCCAACTCCTGGCCTCATGTGATTCTGGTCAGCCTTCCAAAGTGCTGCAATTACAGGTGTGAACCAGTACAGCTGGCCAAGAACTTCCATTTTCCTGGGCATCAGTGCAAGCTTCCCTTATGAGTAGAAGAGCTTTCCATAGGCCAGACTCTGGCCTCACATATTTCCAAGCCTTCCCCACTATGCTTGTGATTCTGGTTCTTGGTGCTGTAGGATATGTTCATATCATATTGCAAACTGTGGCTCTGTAACTTTGTGCCATAACTCTGGATGAGTTGGCACAGTGATGCTAGGAGGATTTTTGGCATTCATTTGTATGCTTGGATGGCTGGCAAAACCAATTACACATGGATGTGACTGGAAACCATGCAAATACGTCTGACTGAACTCTAATATAATTGTATTCTCAATTCAACTTCCTCTTAGCTATAGTCAAAAAATGCCGATGGCTACTCCAACACCATCTGACACAGAGGGAAGTGTGATAGAGAAGTTGGAATGGAAAGAAACAGTGGTCTTAACCAATTCTGTTAAAATATCTTACTGCTGTGAATTTTACAAAAATGTGGGACCATGTGACCGCATTGCTAGGATGCCTCTTCGGGCTTTGTAAAGGGCATAAAATGAGGGCTCTGAAGCCTAAGTCTCCTTAGCTTCATGAGGAATCCTTGTCTTTGTGCATGGGTAATATCAGATTCTCTTCTTGCCTCACCGGTGTCATGGAAGACTCGGGGTATTGTCATGAATCCTCTCTGCAGACATATCCTGCTCCCATTTCCATGTGACTGTTGCTAAGCTATGTTGGAACAAAGGACTTCTGCATGAGATGGCTAAGCTTCAGCTTCTACATTGAGGACCCCCATACCTATTTGGGGTTTCTAGAATTTCTTCCGCAGTCCAGAGTTCGGCCTAGAGAGAAGGACCATCCCATTTAAATCCATCAGCATCTAAAGTCTTCTCCTGTTCCATTTGTTTCTTCTTCTTTCTATTTGCAGCTGTTCAACATGAATGTCTCTCCGGGCCAGAAGACTATTGTCACATTATCAGGCATTTTTTCCCTCCTTCAGACTATTAGCTTTTTGAAGGTCAAACCCCTTTTTCTTCTTCAAAAACTTTGCTCTTGCAATGACTCAATTTTCAAAACTCTTGTCTTCTCAAATTTAAAATGTTTGTTTATGTCCCCTATTGGCTTCTTTACTTCTGATTAATTCATCAAATGCTATTGATTTAATGGGATCATGATTTAATTTTGGGATCATGATTTAGTTTGGGGGCCATGAAAGAATTATGGGATAATTCAAAATTGGCTATTATTTTTACATTTCATCTAGCCACATTCCTTTTGGCGTTTTAGAATGTCCTGGGTTGACAATTTTCTTAACAAAATTTGTCAAATGGGCTATGAAATTCTTGACAGGTACATCATTAGTGACTAATTTTCAAAATTGTATGTATGGCATTCTTTTTCTCTTTCCTTGGCATGTTGGTGACTCCTAAATATTTATCTCCAACCCTGGCTCTCCTCTGAGCACCAGGGTTGAGTGGCCAATTGTTTATTCAACATCTTCTTATTTTTTGATGATCTTGAACCTTTGATAGAGTGGGATGATGGTACAGGGAAAGAATGATGCGTCATGACCTTGCCTCTAACCAAGTGTGTGACTTTGGACATCTTAGTTTTGTCATCTGGACTGGAAAGTCTTGTGAACTCCCTTCCGGCTCTGCATTTCTAGAACTGAAAGTGATTTTCAAACAATTAAACGTAAGGCATTTTAAATACTTTACTCTTCCCAGTCATCCCTGCCCACAGTGGTTCCTTGGTGCTGTAGGTCCTGAACTTGTTTGTCCAGTTGGTCAGCACTGTGCTGATGGCTTCCTGGTGCAGATGTAAGAGCTCGAAGTCCACAGTTTGACTGGGTTTGAATTCTAGCTCTTCTACTTGCCTGGCTGGCAAAGTGACTTAACTTTTGTAATCCTCTTGCATTTTTTTGGATCCATTTGGCTACAAGTGACTGACCACTTGATTGAAAGTGGCTTAAAGAGTAAGGACTATTAAGAGTATTATGTCAACACAGTACTTGACAAGAAGCTGGGGAGTAGGTGGCTCCAGGTTTGGTTTGGCAAAACCAGGTTGGCTTTTTCCTCAGAGATGATGCGTTAGAATGGCATCAGAAGATAAGAAGCATGGAAGGGGTTTCTCTTTATCCAGATGCCTCTTTTATAAGGCAGGAAAGTCTTTCTGAAAGACTCCAGCAAAAATTTCCTTGGGTTCCAATGGCCAGAGTTGGAGTCCATATTTATACTTCAGCTGCAAGGGCTGCTGGAAAAGGCAGCAAATGGCATGTGCGACCTCCTTCAAGTGGAGATCAGCCCTGTCCACAAGGAAGGGGGAGGGAAATGGCTTTTGGGCAGGCAGCCAACTGTGTCTGCTTCAAAACTCTAGCTCAGAGGATTATGAAAATAAAATGGATTTAATTATTTATTAAAATGAATCTTTATGCTCATCAAATAGTTAAACAGTGGTTGTTATGTGCCAGGCACTGTTTAATGTCAACCCATTTCTGCCCCACAATTTCAGGAGGGAGGTACAGTTATGATCCCCATTTTACAGATGAAGGAACTGAGGCATCCAGAAATTAAAAGAACTGGCAAAGAACTCATGACTGGTGAGTGGTGGAGGCACAGTTCAGACCTGGCTCTGGAGCCCGTGCTGTCCACCCCTGTACTACCATGTCTCCTCAGAATGTGTGCTAAAGGAGTGGTCTCCCACCTTTTTGGTAGCAGGGACTGGTTTCATGAAAGAAAATGTTTTCACAGATGGGGGATGGGCGGCATTAGGTTCTCATAAGAAGCACACAACCTAGATCCCTCACCTGTGTAGTTTACAGGACATTTCATACTCTTGTCAGAATCTGCTGCTGCTGGTCTGACAGGCAGTGATGTGAGAGGGGCACGGCTGTAAATACAGATGAAGCTGCACTCACTTCCTGCTCACCTTCTATTGTGTGGCCTGGTTGCTAACAGGTCACAGGCCAGGACTGGCCTTTTCCTCAGAGATGACTGATCTGTGGCCTGGGACTACAGTGTTAAAGCATCACACGAAGCAGACTGCCTGAGAATGCTGTTTCCCTCCCTCCTCTGATCCTGCTGCAGAGCATCTATACTTACCAGATGGAAAGGGCAAGAAAAAAAGCAGAATATCCCGCCTCAAATGCCCTTCTCCTACCCATCCCAGTGTCCTGTTCGGTTTCCCTCTTCTGGAGAAGTCCTATCCGTTTCAAAAAAATTTGTGAAATCTATTCTAAAACCTCTTCCCTACTTATTTTCTCTGTTTCAAATTTCTTTTTTCTTTTAAATCCCAAATCAAGGAAGAATACATATCTTCTTTTTTCTGGTTTAGAAATGGGTTGCAGGAGAGACCAGTGGGGCCTTCTGGGGAGTCGTCCCTGAATATTCTCTTTTCCTGGAAAGAGGCAGCTTAAGGTGTCACTCCACAGTGACAATGCCTTCTGGTGACACAATGATGCTGCTGCTTTAAAATAAGGTATTTTGAGTATCCTGTCAATTAACGAGATGTGGATGGCATCCAAGGAGGGTGGGCCTTGTGCAATGACTTCTGCGGCAGCGACACGTGATAGAGAGGCGGCCGCAGGGGGGTCATTTTGGCGACCTCTTTTTCTAAGGATATGAAGGAAGTGAGACTCCTCAGGAAGGAACAGGAAAAGACTATCACAAGTTTCCTAGCTTGGGACACTGAAAACAGAAAAACAAATCAGGCGTCCACACAATGAAGAAAAAAGAGCCTCTGGAAAGGGAGGAAAAAACAACCAAATATAACTCCACACAAAGACAATGAGGAAAACCTCCTCAACGGTTTGACAATCAACCAAGAATAACATGTGAGTTCATGGAGCTCCAAAGAGGGGAGAGATAGAAGCATTAGCTGGCTTATTTAAAAATGAAGAGGTGCATTTCTCATCTTCATGCAGAGGAATGTTCCAGAGCAGATCCTTATGGAGCAGACTTAGCCCCCTAAAGTGGGGGTTTCCTGTAGAGATGAAGCAGCTGCACCTTTGATGACTCCTTGGATATTAGCAAAACACTTGCTAAATATAGACGAACATCAACAAGTCATAAATAAGGGAACAGGAGTGGGAAACACCATACAAAAGGTGCGTGGGCAAGAACAAAGACGTCTTTCTGCCAAGACAATTATCACGTGCAGCATCGAAGCATTAATCACTGAGTCATTTAAAAGTCCAAATGCCAAAGAAGAATAAAAGTCCCGAGCAGGAAACTGTCACATGTCAGGGTCCTGGAAACCAACTCCTACCTACTACCTGTTTCCATCACTCTGTTCCAGTGGAAAGAAAACAAGACATTGGCAGGAACTGGGGGTGCCCTGATGGCCTTGTGGCAGAGAGCTGCTCTGGTCTAATGTTTGACCTACATTATTCCTTTCTCTGTTGAAATTTACTTTATGGTATGGGAAGTGGGAAGATTTTTATCTTGATATCCCTCAGAAATGTGGGATATTCAAGGCTACCTCGGCCTTCCGTGTGAACAGCTTGGACCACATCAGTTTGGACCAGTGCGGATTACATTGTTGTTTTCTCAAAAGAAAGGCACGCATGTGCTGGTCAAGTTCTGCTCTTCCATTCTGCCTAGATTAAATCCATTAAAACTTCAAAGAATCTGTACTGATTAGGTGCCACGTGTACGTGGTGTTGGCCTTGGCTGTACCCATAACACATCAAAGGAGGCTTAGCCCTGAGCAGGTGGAACATTCTGGATCAGTGATTTTCAATCGGTGTGCCACGGCACGCTGGTATGCTGCAAGAGGATCTGCAGCATACCAGTATGTTGTGAACATTTTTAAAGATCATTAATTAAATTAGTTTTGAAAGAAGCTCAGAGCACAGTAAGTATATTTTTTTTTTTACTTGTTTGATTGATATAATTTAAGTGTGCCAAAGAAGTTTAACTGCAGGTTCAAGTGTGCTATGAGGTTGCAAAACCCTGTCGTAGAGGTGACTCTCAGAAGTTTAATAATTCCTGCCCCATGCAGAAAGAATCTCATCTTGATACCCCAAAGTAGACAGCGTCTAGCACCACAGATACAGCAGATGATACCGAAATTGCAACCTGTCAGGTAGTTCTTAAACATGCAGAAGGTCTACAGAAACAAATAACAAATATAAAAATACACGTTCACGTCATTTGGTAAATCTTTAGTCTAGTGGTATGTACATCCGTGACCATTCCTGAAGCAAAAATTAAGCCAGGGTTAGCTAGTGAAGGGAGGGAAAAAAATCCATAGATCTATTTATTTATCTTTATGCTGTATGGGGAGTTTTGCAAACCCTGGTAATTTGTGAATTACTGCTTGTTCATTCTAATAGACTGCTTCCCACACACCATAGCACTGGTACAGGACCACCTGGGCAGCTTGATACAGTCTTTTTGAACCAGAGATTTTGGTGAAAAGGGCTTCTTCTATCCTCTCTGCGTTGTTGGTGACCAAATGTCTCCTGATGCGTCATTTTCCGGAATGAAACTCAGTCAAGTGCACCTCGTCGGGCTTCGTGCCCCACCACTGAGCCCTGACGTGGAGCCTGGTGCTGGGGTTTGTGGGACAGAACCACGCATGTTGAGTGGATGTGACGCAGAGGACTGAAGAGCTTTGGAGCCTTTTCTGGTCAAGCTTTGTAATTGTCCAATACACAGAGGAGGAGCAAAGACAGCTCCGTGGGAGACAGGAGACTCCAAAGTGATGTCTACCAAGTCTGTAAAGAAAGGGTGGGGTGATATGCTTTGTTTTTTCCTGCCTTTAGCAAAGGAACAGTCTGGTCCTCAGAGCTTGGGAGTGGCTGTCGTGAACTTGCTTCTCATCCACACTGCTGGCAGCAGATGTGGCCCCCAGCGGTGTTGCCGAGTGACGTGCTGTGGCTGTTCCTGCCTGTGTATCCCTCTTGGCTGAACATTTGGAGCTGTGCTTACAGCCTCCTGAGGTCGGCGCTCAGCAGAGGGTCCTTAGGAGTTCGGCTTTCGTGCATGTCTTTCTGTGGGTGTTTTGAAATGAACACAGAGACACAAAAAGTTGAAGGGAATATTTACTAGCATTTTCATTCAAACAGAACCATCCTTTCCTTCCTCCCGGGCCTCCTGCTTTCCTGCCCACAAGAGCAGCTCTCAGGTGTGGTTTGCTGCAGGCACCGTTTTTCTAGCCTCCGGGGAGTGTGACTGCATTTGATCTCTCTATGTTCTGGGATCTTTGCTTTTTATACCCCTTCAATTGACAGGAATCCTGTGGAAATTTAATGTTTTATGCCAGAGAATCTAAGAAACCAAACTTTAAGAAAACCATTATTTTGTGTTCTTCTAAGACAGAAAGAAAAAAAAAAACATGCTGTCAAGCTCTGTCCTGCCATAGATTGAAATGCATCTTGATTTGAGAGATGTTAAAATAGCTACAGAAAAGATTTGAAGAAATACACGTCCATCGTTTTCTTGGGACCACATACAGAAATGTGGGGATCTAACAAGCATATGCTAAGCCTGTACGTACCAGGTAAATATGCTTTCCAGAAAAAGAAAAAACTCCTCCATTTAATGCCTGCCTCTGTAAAGTGTGCCAGATGGGGACTTCAGGACAAGATTCTTTATTGGAGTCTTTTCTTCGATCGTCACCCACTATAATAGCTATTAATAAGGGACTGGTGAATCAAGTCGACGAATGCTCACATATCTCTGTGTTTTCTCCGTCTATGACATGGCAGACGGACTAGATAACAGCAGCAAGAACGGTAACGGCAGCAGTGATGCACACAGGTGTGCAAGGTGTGCAAGGGGCTTGACCTCATGTTCTCTTCCCAGCAATGTGGAAGTCCACATGGATTTTGGAGAACAGTTTTGGAAATAACTTTCTATGTATTTTAGGCAAACTGGGGCCAGACGGGGTGGTGGGGAGGCAGTATGTAGCTTGTGCTCTTGATATGACTCTCATGGATCAAAGTTTGTTGCATTAATTAATTAATTAAGACAGAGTCTCACTCTGTCACCCTGAGTAGAGTGCTGTGTTGTCATAGCTCACAGCAATCTCAAACTCTTGGGCTCAAGTGATCCTACTTGCCTTCCAAGTAGCTGGACAATAGGTGTCCATCACAATGCCTGGCCGGTTTTTCTATTTGTTTAGAGATGGGGTCTCACTCAGGCTGGTCTCAAATTCCTGAGCTCAAGCAATCCACCCACCTCAGCCCCCCAGAGTGCTAGAATTATAGGCGCTCTGCCTCAAAGCTTGCTTTAAAACTTACAAATTACTATGTGGCCATAAAAAGGGATAATGTCTGGGGTGGAGGGAGGGTAATTGGTGGGGCCACACTTATGGTGCATCTTAGAAGGGTACAGGCGAACCTTACTAAATGCAGAATACAAATGTCTTCATACAATAACTAAGAAAATGCCATGAAGGCTCTGTTAATCAGTTTGATGAAAATAGTTCAGATTGTATATGAAACTGGCACATTGTACCCCTTGATTGCACTAATGTACATAGCTATGATTTAATAATAAAAACAAAAACAAAAACAAACAAAAAAGATAATGTCCTTTGCAGGAAAAAATACTTTAAAAAGTTATTAAATATATAATAACTATGAGAGAGTATTCCTAACACATCGATGGACAATTTTAAGAATAACTCTCTCTTCTTCTCTCCAGAGGTCATCATTGAATTTTATGTTAATTGCCCCTTTGATTTCTTTTCTTTTTTTTTTTTTTTGCGGTTTTTGGCCAGGGCCGGGTTTGAACCCACCACCCCTGGTACATGGGGCTGGCGCCCTACTCCTTTGAGCCACAGGCATCGCCCTGATTTCTTTACGTAGAGACATTCCTATAGAAGATATTGGATTATTTGATTTTGTCTGTTTTGGAAGCTCAGGTAAATAAAATCATACCGTATGTCTTTTTCTGAACTTGTGTTTTTTTTTTTTAATTTTGTTTTGCTCAGTGTTACACATTTTAGATTTAACCACGTTCATGTGTAGCCATATTTCATCCCATCACATGATTCTGTCATAATTCATTCACACACTCTCTTGTGCATGGGTATTTGGCTTGTTTTGGTCTGAAAGGCCAATGCTGTGAATATTCTTATATTTATTGCCTGGTAAACACGTGTGCAAGTCTCTCTTAACTATATGCAGGTGTCCATATAGGTATCTATCAGGGAGTAAATACACGTGGGAGTGCCTGTGGGGTGTGCACAGTTTAATGCTATGAGATGATGATGGTAAATGGTATTCCAAAGTGGGGGGGTCACAATTTTGCTCCCAACAGCAGCGTATGGGAGTGTCCATTATTTTATATCCTTTCTTTTTTTAAAATTTTGGGTTGATGTCCATATCATTACTAAACCTGATATTATCAGACTTTTAAAATTTTTGCCCCCTTCGTGGGAGTGAATAGTATCTCGTAATGATTTCATGATGCATTTTCCTGGTTATTAATGAACGTTTCCCCATATGTTTCAGGGGCATTCATCCTGCCTCATCTGTGAAATGCCTCTTTGTCTCTTTTGCCCATGGATTGTTCGTCTCCTCTTGGGTTGTTTTATTTCTAGACGTCTTTATTTCATGGACGTTGATCATTTGTTAATTACAGGTCTTGTTGACATCCCAGTCTGGATTAACTTTCTTTACTCTCTTTTGGTATCTTGTGATGAATTGAAGATAATGTGGGTGAATCTCTATTTTTTTTTTGTTATAGTTTCTTTTTTTTGTAAATTGCTTAAGAATCCTCTATTCTGAAGTCACAAAAATGTTTTACTATTTTTTCCCCTAAAAATTGTAAGGTTTTCTTTTCCATATGTTACTTCTCTTTTTGGAACTGATTTTAGTGAATGGTGTATACAGGGTCCATTTTCTTTCTTTCTTTTTCTTCCTTCCTTCCTCCCTTATGGCTACCTCATTGTCATTGTCCCAGCACCATTACTGAAGCCTTTCCTTTCTGCTTATTTGCAATGTTAGATTTTCTACACATGCATGGAATCTTCTCAAGCCGCTTCAGTCTTTTTTACAGACTATTTGTCTGACCTTGCATACCACAGTGCTATTCACCATGACTTTATAATCAGTCTTCTATCTGGTAGGGCACAGTGTGGTTTTCAAATCTGGTTGGAATCTGAATTGGTCAGAACCAGGCTGGTTGATAAATACAAGATTTCCTTTAAACTAAAAGGTGTGCTGTCATTGATGCAGTATAAGAAAATGAAAGGACGAGAAAAAGTCCTTTTCTTCAATAGCCCCATTTGAACCAATGTACATTCTTTTTTTGTAAATATACAACAGAAAAACAAAAGCTAGGACATACTCTGCTGAAGGCTAGTGATGGTTACCTATTTTTGTCTTCGCAGAGGTGTTTAGATGCTTTTGGGTTCTCTTCTTAGAGGAACTTCAGATGACTTGATTGAAATATAAAGTGCTGATAACAAGGTGCTGTCGTGGACTTCCACTCACAAGGACATTGATTTCCCTTTCCTCTTCCATCCACTCAAGTTTCTTATCTGGGTGAGCAAGCCTTGTCTTTAGAGACCCTCTAGCTCACGCAAGTTGATCCCATTTTATTTTAATGAAAAAAAATTATATATAATGGAAGAGAAAACAGTTTTCCCTTGGTTCTCTGGAAGATGCCTTCTTTAGAGTTATCTAAAGTTTATCAGCAAAATAACTTTGACTAAGTTAAATGGCGATGTGTCACACACCCAAAACGTGTGAAGCAATTTGAAAAAATATTTTAAATATGCCATGGATTTGTAAATTAATGCAGGGCTCACTGTGCTTGAATTTCCATTTCTAAACTGCTTCATTTGCATGCAAAGAGTGGGCAATTTTTGTGTGTGTGAAAATTTAGCCTTAAGAAATGAAAATCAAAAACTCAGCAACTTGAAAAGAGCTGTTAGGCATAGAAATTGTTTAATCGGTTTCCAGCAGGGCCAATGGTGTTGGCATTTTGAAATACCAGATTGGATTGGCATCCTAGAAAAAAAAATCCTCAGCTCAGAAAAAGTCGCCTAAAAAAGCCACCATCTACAAAGTGGTGAAAGAAGATAGCCGAGATATGACAAATGCCAATGGAACAAATTCTGCGATCGGGAGAGAGCCTGAAGTGTGAAATGAACAAATGTTACATGTGATAAAATTTCTGTCAGTGCTACCCCAATCATCCGCTCTGACAAATACAATGCTTGATCGAAAAATCAGGTGCTTTGTCCAAGGGATTGTTTCTCCTGGATCTTTCATCAGGTCCCAACCTTGTGGATGCATCTTCAATGTCATGTTCTCATTTTAGTGTGTACCCACACGGGACCTAATAATTTCCTGTTTAACAAAGTTGAGATCCCCAACTTAGAGTTTCATTCCAGGGTTTTTAAAATGCAAGTTTAAAATAAGAATTCATTCAGACACAGCTCCACATTTTGTGGTGCTTTTGTGGCTCTGACCTTGAAGACTACACTTGATCTTAGCCAAAAGGCCAAGAAGTGATTGACCTTGAAGACTAGATCAGAATGCCAGGTTTTATTAGAGACCATAGTTCTTCATCTACCATATCTCAAATAAAAGGTATAATGTCAGATCTATTTGCATATAATAATGATGATGATAATGATTATTAGTAATCATAAAAAGACCAATAATAATAAACCCTGTGTCTTAATTTATTCATTATATACACATTCATTGGGTACCTACTTTGTGCTGGGGACTACGGGTGCTGTAGTTGCAAAAATGATTGAGAAACAAACTGTATTTTTAAGCTCATGGTCTTTGCAGTGAGTTTCTTTCTAGTGGGTTTTACAACACAAGTGGTCTCACAGAGATATCTAGTTTACTCCCAAGGGCCAGCTCAATACAAAAGGCTCAGATAACAAAGAAGTTGATTTTATCTTTTGCTATTTTCTTTTTAGTCCAAGCCTATGGCAGAGTGACTGGCTCAAAGAACGTGATGCTATTGTCTTTGAGGCACGTGAGCTGGAAGGTTTGTCATATCGTTTTGTCTTCACGTAGGGGAGCAGGGAATATGGGGTGTCTGCAGTTCTGACTTCCTTCCCCAAGGTTGGATATGGAATTCTTGGGTAAGAAAAAGAGAACACCATAACTTCATGCTGGGATCACTTCTGTTCTTGTTGTCACTGAAAACAAACAAACTACACGGCCCAACCCTTTTAGACACGAGTCCTAAGTTCTCAACATGATGTTCATCACGCACCAACATTTGTTGATTAAACAACTGACAATTCAGGCATGACAGGCTCAGAGCTAGAGCATGTTAGAAAAGGTTTCTATGTGGCAAAATAGAGAAGTATGGTTTCAAAATATGATAGAGTCAAACAGCAAATGTTAATTATGCCCACCGTGTTATGTTCAAAGCTAGTAAATTCTAGAATGTGCATATAGGGAAGCAGAAGGAAAAAATTATAGGTTTGGAGAAAGAAATATTGTAGGATCGGCCCTCCGTGGAGATTCTTAGGCATTGTCTTTTTTTTTTTTTAGTCTTTCTTTAGCTGATCAATAGACTGAGGTGTATCTTTGGCTCAGGCTGAACTTGCAGGACCAAGATTTGGGTTCTATTTGAATAATTATGGAATCACTGTTCAGTACTAAATAATCTTTGATTTGTCACCTAAATAAAGCAATTCCTTTGTTAGATGGCCACACATGTGGGGTATGTGTCCCTATATAAATTTTAACCTTAAACAATCAGGACTTATTTTTCTTATTCAAAATTTCATACTTCAGTTAAAAAAATACTGCTATAGAATAGGAATAAGTTCTAGTATTTGATAGTATGTTAGGAAAAGTATAATTAACAATAATTCATTTCATATTTCAAAATAATTATGAAGAGAAGAATTGTAGTTTCCAACCCAAAGAAAAGGTAAATGTTTGAGATGATGGATAGCTCAATTACCCTGACTTGATCATGCTATATTGTATATGTGTATCAAAATATCACCTGTACCCCCAAATGTGTACTGTTATATACAAATACAATTTAAAAAAAAAATTCATACTCCAAATGATAGTATATGAATGTGTGGCAAATGCTTCAAGATGCATGTTAAATGATATTGAGCATAAAATCCAGTATAAAACCTTGGTATAATGCTAGCTCATGCAGATTTTACAAAAAAGCAGAGTCCAAGCGTGTGTTTAGGCAGCTACTCTCCAATGACACCCCTCTGAACCAGCAGCTCATGTCAGTTAGGAAAACTTCCAGCTCCCTAGAAAATTGGATTGATGGTAGCCTAGGCAATCAATATTTGATTTTTAAAAATAATAAGAAATGTGCAAGTAGGTGCTTTTAGGTCTAGGTCCAATGGCTATGCAATATCTTCAAACATCCAGGAGCCAGGATTTCACTAACAGTCTGCCCCATCATGCTCACTTTTTTGTCTTGGTAGCTTTGTGGTGTTACCTGCTGTTTGCAAAATAGCTGTCTCAGCTCCAGACATCATTGCAAAGCAGCCAAAGCAGAAACTGAGAAACAGAAACTAAAGATCTTATCTTCTGAAACTCTGTTTTAGGCAGTAAGGAGAGCTTAGAGAATTTTCCCCTCTTCTTCTCATTGGTCATAATGGGATCACACACCACCTTACACCAGTCACTGCATTAGGGAGATGGGATTATATCTTGAGTTCTCAGATTGTTCATTGTTCATTTCCTGACCCTGGGCATCTAAGATCCAGGGATATCTCCAGGGTTCGTTACCTGAACTCACTGTCAGAATTCTGCAGTCAGGGAAGAAGGTCCTGGGTCATGTCTATCCAGAGCCTGTGGGATAAGCTGGTGTTGGGCATCAGAGAGTTCAGAGAAGCGACGCGAGACAGACTAGTGGGCTAGACCAGGGGCTGCAGACTGAATCCCGGCTCTGCTGCTTACCAGCTATGTGAACTCAGGCAAAGTTCACTCCCTGCTTCATTATTGAATTACCTGCAATGATACCCACCTCCCAGGGTTGTTGTGAGAATTAAATGAGATAATGTGGCCAAAGCACTCAGCACAGAAGTGGGTGTGTGGTGAAGGATTAATAAGGGCGTGAGCACTCCTTTGCTTTTACAGACTTGGGTAAAGAATGGAAGGTCCTCTGTTGCTATACACATAGGAAACTTCGGAGCTCACTTTTGGAAAGATCACTGTTCCAAGAATCAGGAGGCCAGGCTTATAATCCTGGCCCTGTCTTAAAATAATGGTAGACTTTTTATAATAGAGAATTACTGACAGGAGCCCTTGGGGTCTTCAGGGGGACTTTTAATAATAGAGAGTTAGTGATAAGGACCCTTGAGGTCTCATCACATTCATTGCAGACTGGTGACTTCCTGTCACCAGTGCTTTTGCTAATATCACTGTTTGCTGTTGTCCCTATGAAGGTGGAACATAATTGAGAGGCTTGTGTCCATCCTAAGGTTCTGCCTTGTAACTAGAAGCAGCCCCAGCCAAGCTGGATGCTGCCTTGCTGCTAAAATGGCTAGTGACCTTATCGAAAAGTGGCTCCCTGGATCTGCCATCCTAGCGAGGCTTCTGTCCTGTTCCCTAGCAAGACTTGATTTTATATTCAGAGCTCAAAGGGGTATTTGGGAACGCTCTGAGTTAACTTTGTACTTACTTAGTTTCAACAAAAACAAGGCTGATGCATAATTAGCATTTTAACAATAAATAAATTAGAAGTTGAGATTGCGACAACGTACACTGTTAGGAGAAGAGCTGAAGAATGCAGTCTAAAAATAAAGGCAAAATCATAAACACACTCTCTTTTCTCTGTGGAAATAAAAAACACACCAATGGTTTTATGACAAAGGAGGGATAATGAAAAGAACCAAATCTTTTCTTCCCACCTTCCAGTGGAGTAAGATGGGGAACAGTTGTACCGAAGACAATAAACTTGCCCTAAAAGGTTTGATTATTAGTTCCACTTAAAAAAAGCAACAACAACAAGGATAAATGTAAAACTGATGTTAGGAGATTTTAAAAAGCTGCAACCTATGAAAACTAAGTAGGCATTTGCAAAATACTGTTCCAATCAACAGAATTGTTTCCTTCAGAAAAACTGTCGGATGCTCCCCATATTCTGTCCTGGCACAGCCTGGAAATTGTCTTTCTTCCTGGGGGACACGGAGCTGTTCAAACGCTTCATAAAGTCTGTCATGCCCTAAAAAATTCTTAGTGTCATCATGGAATAATCAGCTGCAGATTTAACGTTATGAATTTTCCAAGGCCTGCTGCAATTCAGGGAAATCTGGAGCTCGTGGGGGAAGGCTGGTGAGTCCATATTAAGACAAGGTGTTCCCAAAGTGGCAGGAGCCCCCGGGAAGGACAGGGCCCGTGGAACACACCTTTGCACCTCGGCTCAGACTTTTGGAAAGGGAGTATCCACAAGCTTAGATTTAGCTGTAACATTGGATGGGGGCAAGCATTAACTTGCTGTATTTTGAGTTTCTCTAACTTGCTTTATGGTGCTCTATCTTGAGGACTGTATGTCTTAAGACACAAACAAGCAAATGTGTCAACCCAAGTAAGAGAATTTCATATTCTGAAATGATCCATGTCCTGAAAGAGGATCCAGAACAGAGATATTGAAAGTATTTTAAAATTTGGAAATGCTCGTGTACGTGTGTTTGTGTGCACTTGAAAACGCTTGAATTACAACTCTGTTGTCTGCTTTTGGTGTGGATATGATAATGACCTTTATCCTGAAATGAACTTAATGAGTTTCTCCTCTTTTCTCCACTCCTACCTGCTGGGCTGTGGCCTCCTCTTTGGGAGGGACTTTAGAAACTGATTGTGCTTAATTAAGATCATATCCACTTGGGTATATGAAGAGAGACCCTGAAGACTGGCGGGAACTGAAGTTGGGTAAAAAAAGTAGAAGAAAATTTGTAATGAAAAAAATTGTTGCCCTGGTTAAAAAAGAAAGAAAGAAAGAAAAAAGCCAGGGGGCTAGGAGCGGTGCAAGGGGACTGGGGGAGATAGGAAGGGCACACTCAGGAGAAAACTCGTGAAACAGAAATGGATCTGAGGGAAGAAGTGTCCAAATGAGTTAGAAAGGCAGGGGCTGTATGTGTGTCCATACGGCCTTGCAGCCCACTCATAGCATTTGCAAACTGATCACAGAAATTTAGAGCTGGGAGGGAGCTTTAAGATCACCAAGTCCAAGGGCAGCGCCTGTGGCTTAAAGGAGTAGGGCGCTGGCCCCATGTGCTGGAGGTGGCGGGTTCAAACCCAGCCCCAGCCAAAAAAAAAAAAACCAAAAAACAAAACTGCAAAGATCACCAAGTCCACCTTCTTTGAGGTGCAGATGAGAAAACAGCGTTGAACGCTTTGCCGGAGGTTCCCACTAAATCAGACAAGAGGCAGGCTGGGCCCCAGGATGTCCCATTCTCAGCCTGGATGGTCCCACCACTGGGCAGTGACCCATTCCTTACTGACTTGGACTTCTGTGCTTCCTGAAATTTCACTAGGAAATAATAAAAGAAGTTTAGAAAACTATATTGATAAAATAATTGAAAAAGTGACAAAGGAATAACAAGAGTTATGGGTATAAAGTAAGAGTTTCTTTCTTTTCTTTTTTATTTAGAGATGGAGTCTCACTTCATTGGCCTCAAACTCTTGGGCTCAAGCGATCTTCTTTTTATTTATTTATTTATTTATTTATTTATTTATTTATTTACTTTTTATTAAATCATAGCTGTGTACATTAGTGCAATCATGGGGTACAGTGTGCGGGCTTCATATACAATCTGAAATATTTTCATCCAGCTGTTTGACATAACCTTCATGGGATTTTCTCGTTTATTGTGTGAAAACATTTGTGTTCTGCATTTAGTAGGTTTCACCTGTCCCTTCTAAGATGCACCATAAGTGTGATCCCAGCGATCCTCTTGCTTCAGCCTCCCGAGTAGCTGGGACTACAGGATCCTGCCACAAGGCCTGGGGTCTTACTTTGTTCAGGCTGGTCTTGAACTCCTGAGCTCAAAGAATCCACCTGCTTCAGGCTCCCAGAGTGCTAGGATTGCAAGCATGAGCCACCTCGCCTGGCCACACAAGAGTTTCTTAATGCCACCTGTACACTAGAACCACCTAGGAAGCTTAAAAATAAATCCTACGGCCAGGGAATCAGCGTGAGTAAAGCTCTGATGCTGATCATTATACAAAGCTCCCAGATGATTTTAATGGGCAGCCAGAGATGGTATAAATGATCTGGGTTTGAATCCTGCTACTGGCTGTGTGACTTGAGGCATGGTACGGTTGCTGTGAGATTAGATGAGATGAAGCTTGTGTCCTGCCTGGCACAAAATCAGCATTTGTGATCAAATGTTTCCTTTATGAGAACTTGAATCTCAGTGTTTGTAATTACAGACTCAGCTTTGTGTGTGTGAGCTACTATGGAGTGAGTTTTCTTCTCTGGTATGTTTCTAACTCCCCAAGCACATTTTCAACAATTCTCACCTGAAATTCAAGAATGTTTACATTTTTTAAAATAAGGTGATGGGGAAGAGTGTGTAGCTACCTAGAAAGTGATACATGATTCACTGACAAGGCTGCTTCTTCAGGCATCCTGGTGGGCTGCCTGGAGGAGGTGGGCCTTCTGTTGGGGGTAGCACAGGGCATCCCAGGTTCTGATCATATGGTGGATGATGATACAGAAATACGGCCTTAAGTGGCATTGAGTCACACCTCTAGACAACCATCGCCTTTCCAATTTTCTTTCAGCGCTTCTGCTGGTATGAAAGACATTTCACTAATCAGTAATATTGCTATTTAACCAGAAGTGGTTTCTGAGCCTTCTTGCTCAAAATCTAACATTGTTTCACTTTCCTTCTGTTTATGTTTATGTTTATCTTTTATTTATGGCAGGAGATACTGGTATCTATTCATAGTAATGAACTTGTGCATTGAAAAAAATGTGCTGACTTTAAGAGAATGTTTAAGTTGGCTCGGCGCCTGTGGCTCAAGCGGCTAAGGTGCCAGCCACATACACCAGGGTGGGTGGGTTCAAATCCAGCCTGGGCCTGCCAAACAACAATGACAACTGCAACCAAAAAATAGCCAGGCGTTGTGGTGGGTGCCTGTGGTTCCAGCTACTTGGGAGGCTGAGGCAAGAGAATTGCTTAACCCGAGGAGTTTGAGGTTGCTGTGAACTATGATGCCATGGCTCTTTACCCATGGGGACAGGGGGACAGCTTGAGGCTCTGTCTCAAAAAAAAAACCCAAAAAAACAAAAAAAAAGAGACTGTTTAAGTAAGCAACACAGGAGTGGTAAACAGGCAAGGGCAAAAATCATGGTGGAGGGGTCCTTGGTTTTGGATTCCTGGGTTCCTTTCTCGGCTCTCCTGGGAGACCAGGGGCTAGAATAGTAACACATCTTTCCTGGACTTCCATTTCCATTTCCTCAACCCTAAAAAAATAGTGTTAAACTTTACCCATGCCTAGGATTGCTTCCAAATGAAGCATGTCTGCTATTCAAATCATCACAGTTTAGCCTTTCAAGAAAAATCTCACTCATTCAAGATCCAAAGAAACCCCATTAAAAAAAAGAAATGGTGAGAAGGAAATTAAAATTTTCTGTGTTCCTATCCCCATAGAGGAACTTCCGAGTTACTGGTTCTTAATAAAGCTCGTGCTCATCTGCACACATCTTTTCTTGCCAGTGGCCCCAGTTGGCTAATTGGGAACACTGCTGCGGGCTGGGTGATTGCACATATTCAGGTGTAACACCCAAGCCAGGTGTGCTCTTTTGTGATTTTCCCAGGTAACAAGATCTGTAGATTATTGCTAGGTTAGAGTATTCCCCTCTTTTTAGCACTTGTGGGAGATCTGAAATACAGGACAGATTCTCCCACTGCAGAGTGGTAGTAAAAGGGTAATTGGTGTAAAACAGCATTAATGTGGTGTTTTGGATACGAAGTTGGCAACAGTGCTCTGCCTACTGCTACCAGATTCCTACACGTGAGTCCTGGTTGGTATCCCACAGCTGCCGAGGGGTGGAGGTGAGCACAGGGGGGCCTGAGGGACGTGGGGCAAGACTCTGTCATTCCCTGAGATTGGGAAGGGAAGGACCTAGGAAGGAAGGGACTGGGGCAAGCCAGCTGGTGCTGCAGGTGCAAAGTTTAAGGAGACAGTCTCAATTCCTGCGTGCTCCTCCCTGAGTCCCGGCTGTCTGAAAACTCTCCACTCATGGGCTGCTGAGATTTCTCTCTGCTCTGCTCTAGGCAATGAAGAACTAACTTATTTACCAATTCATTATGCCAGCCACTGCTCCCTTGTCTCCTCTCAGCTTTATACCTTTCCCATGTGGCTACAAGGTCATTGTCAGGCTTTAGAAAAGGCCTCCCTCCTCCACCACTTCAAAGTGTCCTTTTTTTCCAGTGGCAACTTGAATACCATCCCTGTTTTGCTGTGGTTTGTCTCCTGTACCCTGGGTTGAGACTGCAGATGAGCTCTGGCAATGGGGCTTGTAAGGATTCAAATTCAACCAGCATCTTTTCAACACTTCCTGTATTCCAGGCATAGTCCTAGACCCATTCTTGTGCATTATTTGATCTAATCCTTTCTTACATTGTCATACCTGCCTCATGAAGGGGAAACTGAGGCTCAGAAAATGATCTCATTTGCCTTTAAGTGGTAACAAGCTTCTGAAGCTGGTGGGTTTATGTGATCCTATTTTGTTCAAAGTTTTTTGCAGTTTTCTAAAGGAGGAGAAACATTGAGAGGATTTCCCAGAAAGTCAATGTATATGGAGTGAATGCTCAGCTTCCTTTGAAGGACAGGGAAAATATTGCCTGAACACTGTAATTCTTTTGGTTAAGGGGTTCAGAAGAATAAGGAAGGGCCTGGAGTTGGATACTTGGCAGGGAATTGCTTCTGAGGTGGGGATCCGTTGCCTTGTGACTTTAGGCAGCCCCATAGAAAGAAGTGAGGGTCCTTTAGGTCTGGATTTAGAGGTGGATCCATGAATTTTATTCAATGGAATGCCCAGCAATGGTGGGCGGCTCTGGACACGAGAACAATTTGCTTGAGAGTGTGTGGAAATATTGTTTTAAAGAAATAGAGAATTTGTCAGCAATTCGTTCATTCATTTATTCATTCATATACTCAACTCACTCATTTGAAAATATTTAGTGAGCAGCTACAGGTGTTACTCTCAGCACTGATGATACAGTGGCAAACCATCAGATAAGAGGTTGATTCTCTTGAAGCAATAGGCTGAAATCAGCCCAAGATTTACTGTCTACTCCATCATCTTCAACCCTGACAAATTACATTTCCTCTTCTGCCCTTTCTCACGAGGCTGTATTCTAATGTCATTCACATATGAAGAGAGCAAAGAATGTGCCCAGCATTAAGGAAGCATGGGTATGTCAACACGTGTGCTCGCAATAGCGCTGGGCCCTTGCCCCTTGCCCCATGCTTCTGGGAGTCAAGCCTCATCAACTGTAGTGTGCTGTGAAGTGAAGCACGTGAAGCCATGTTCTTATCTGGGGTCGAAGCAGATCTGAACACCATCTATAAGCGTGCAGCACTGTGAACAGAGCAGCGGATCCCAGAAACGACGTATGTGTTTGCCAGGATCAACCACAGGCCCTGCCAGATCCTTGTGGCAGACAGAATGCCAAAGAGCAGCTTGCCATGCCACGCAGAAAAGCCAACACCCTCAAAGGCAGCAAATTGAGAAAATATTCCTTGGAAACAAATTTTCTTTCTTTCTTTTTTTTTTTTTAATAATTTTATTAAATCATAATTGTGTACATTGGTGCAATCATAGGGCAGAATGTGCTTCATATACAATCAGAAACATTTTGATCGTACTGTGAGAGATAGCCCTCATAGCATTTTCTT
>CAUYRH010089208.1:0-10597 GCA_963574655.1 Perodicticus potto | reverse complement strand
TCCAGCCTGGACCCGCCAAACAACGACAGCTGCAACCAAAAAATGGCCGGGCATTGTGGCGGGCGCCTGTAGTCCCAGCTACTTGGGAGGCGGAGGCAGGAGACTCCCTTGAGCCCAGGAATTGGAGGTTGCTGTGAGCTGTGATGCTACGGCACTCTATCCAGGGTGACGGCTTGGGGTTCTGTCTCAAAAATAAATAAATAAATAAATAAAATAAATTTGAAAAATATGAAGAAGGTCCCAGCACTCTGAGAGGCCAAGGTGGGCAGATCACCTGAGCTCATGAGTTGGAGACCAGCCTGAGCTAGAGAGAGACCTCCTCTCTAAAAGTAGCCAGGCTTTATGGAGGGCGCCTGTAGTCCCAGCTATTCAGGAGGCTGAGGCAAGAGGATTGCTCATGCCCAAGAGTCTGAGGTTGCTGTGAGCTATGACATGACAGCCCCAGGGTGACAAAGTGACGCTTTGTCTCCCCCTAAATTTTATATATATATATGAAGTAGGGATGAAGCTGAAGAGCAACGGGGCTCTTTCAGTCAGGGCGGGTAGGAGGTAGTCAGGAGGTATTTGTGGAAGGGGTGTACTACGGCCCTGAGGTTCGTTCCCTACTGGTCAGAGACCTGAGTGGCATCTGGCCACAATTGGAAGGGACTTACATAAGTACTTTGTGAGCCCTGTGCAGTCCCCACCATCCTGCCCATTGGACACTATTGTCACCCTCTGTGGCCAGGACGTGGGCAACCATGGAGGCTAGGTATCATGTTCCAGATCACCCAGAGATAGGTCTGAACCAACCCTGTTAGTGCCCAGGGCTCTTCCCCTTGGCTGCTCCCTTCCCAGACCTGTGCTGAGGGGTTGCAGGCAGTATGTCTGGACCCCATAACCTTGTTCCCTCCCCCCAGAGGCCCTACTGGCTATGGCCTGGCCACCCAAGGCCCACACTCCTTGTACCCGACATTGGGGCCCACAGCCCTGGCCTTTACCTGGGACAGTTGTGTCTGGGCATCCAGGATGCTCAGAAGACTATGGGGCTGGTCCACTAGGAGGTCCAGGCAGGACTGCTGCGGAGGCTGAGAGATGGGCACCCAGGCCAGCAGCTCCCGCCGACATTCCTCCTGGAACAGCCAGCATCTGGTCATTTTCAAAGCCTGTCCATGGCCGTGGGGCCTCATTGAGCTGGAGCAGGAATCACCCTCCCATCTTATGAATGAATAAACTGAGGCGCAAAAGGACTGAGACACCCTACAGAAAGGGGCCTGCATGGCTGCACTCTCAGTTCATTACTCTTCTTCGCCCAGTGAGGCCTCTGCTCTGTACAGTGCCCAGCGCCTCTCACCTCCTCCTGGGCCAGCAGCATCCGGCCACAGAGGAGCTGCAGGCGCTCGCTGGCGATGTTGTTGCACAGCTGCTCTAGGCCGTTCACGCGCAGCGCCTGGAAGCATGTGGCAGTGAGGGGGCACAGAGGCACATGCCCTTCACTTGCTTCCCCGAGGGGTTATCCCCATCTTATCCAGGCCCAGGGAGGAGTGATGTTCAAGGCTGATGCTGCCACCAATAGGGTCAAGTCCAAAGGCTTTGGCACAGTGCACAAGTGGCCTCAGCCCTGCCCAGCCACATGTCAGGCGTTCCTCTAGTCTCCCACTCCTCTACCCTCTGCGGCAGCATACTGCGAGCCTCTAGGCCTCTGATCTTGGCCTCTTCCTACCATCTAGATTACCATTCGTCAGAATCCCACATCATAAGCAGAGCTCCAGGCCACCGTCTCCATGAAGCCCTCCAGTATTCATTCCTCTGTGCTGCCTCTGCATGCTACTAGAAAGCCCAGCAGGGCCCCTACTTCACGCAGCTTTTGCCCCCTCTGCCTCACACACATCCCTGCCACAGTCACTGCCATCCTCAGGGAAGGGATGGTCACCCAGGACACATAAAGAGCAGGGGGAAGCAATCAGTGTCTATCCAGGGACCTAGGGCAGGTCTTGGCTACCCTGAGGATGCGAGATCTTCTGGAAAGGGGTACAGAGTTTAGAACAACTCAGAGTGATCTTGGGGACTCTCCCTCTTCCCTCCACTTATAGCATGTGAGAGGTGAGGCTGCAGGCTCCTGAGGCCTCCACTGCCTTTGAAGCTCCTGAGTCCCTGCAAGGCCAAGCAGGACAGGACAGGACCATATAAAGGCAATGTCAGGATTGGACAGAGAAGGGCAGAATGACTGAATCCGGGGAGCACGCAGCTTTCTCACAGACCATCTCCTTTAAGCCTGTTGCAATCCACGAGGCATGTCCTGTTATGAGTTCTACCTTACAGATAGGGACACTAGGTCTCAAAGACAATAATTAACTTGCCAGAGGTCATACAGCTAGTAAGTGGCAGGACTGCTCCAGGGTGCCTGCTCTCACCTGCTGCACTGAGCAACCCCGCCCCTCAGGAGGAAGTGGGGCTGTGCCTGGGGCTTGCAGTGGGCTCCAACCCCTCCCAGAGAGAGGCCAGGAGGGCTCCCAGCCCAGGCTGGACCAGAGAGGGAAAAGAGGTTATGTAAAGAGAGAAGAGTGGGTGACAGGAACATCTTCCTCTCAGAAACATGCAGCTGGAGAGGAGTGGGACTGAGAACCACAGCTTGTCTCAGCCTGACTCCTCATCTAGATGCTAAATGTCCCTCCCTTTCCTTTTTTTTTTTTTTTTTTTTTTGAGACAGAGCCTCAAGCTGTCACCTTGGATAGAGTGCCATGGCATCACAGCTCACAGCAACCTCCAATTCCTGGGCTCACGCGAGTCTCTTGCCTCTGCCTCCCAAGTAGCTGGGACTACAGGTGCCCGCCACAACGCCTGGCCATTTTTTGGCTGCAGCCATCATTGTTGTTTGGCGGGCCCGGGCTGGATTCGAACCTGCCAGCTCAGGTGTACGTGGCTGGTGCCTTAGCCAGTTGAGCCACAGGCGCCGAGCCGTCCCTCCCTTTCCTTTCTACCCCAGCGCCCCACCAGGCTGAGCCCAGCAGTCCCCAGGTGATGTGGAAGGATCATAGAAGGCACACTTCCAGGTCTTCAACCTCATAAGTGCCCTGCACAGGGAGAGCTGGAGCAGCAAGGGTCCCCAGAAATGCATGAGAATGAGACGGGCACCACCCGTCCTGGACCCCACCCCAAGGGGTGACCTCAAAGCCATAGACATCCACGACAGTGATGGTGCTTGTGCTGCTTCCCTCCCCAGGTGGTGCCAGCCGTGCGTTGATCCTCATCAGAAGCCAGTTGAAAATCCGTGAGAACAGGGCTTTGGCCAGGGCGTCCCTGTGGGCACGGTCAGTGAGCCATGTCGAGCACAGCACCAGGCCCAGCTCTGGCTCTCGTTTGTCCCCAGGGCCACCTGGCATCGATGGCGCTTTCCACTGGCAGGGATCGTGAGACCCGGCCATAGGGTGTGTCCTAGAGAGCAGAGGGGTGCGTGTAACGGTTAGTCAGGGCATGGCGCTTAGGGCACTCACCCAGCCTGTGGGTGGGAAAGTTGGGCCACCTGACCAGGAACCTTGGGCTCACCATAACCCTCCGGGTGACAGCCCCCTCCAGGCGCTCTGGTGGCACCCGTAGCAGCCGGGCTGCTGCATGGATCTCAGCCCAGCTGGACACAGCAGCCACCTCTTGGGACTCCCACTGGACAGAAGAAGGAGGGACAGGCAGAGCTCTGCTTGAGGAATGGACACATTCCCCAGAGTAGGGCAGGGCCTTGCTTTGCTCAGAAAGCTTCCCTAAAGGACGACAGCACAGGGAAGATCTGGGCTGTGACAAGCCAGGCTGGGGGTCTGAGGGCCCTGAGTGCCAGTCTGACTTTTCTTTTTTTAGGAGATAGAGTCTCAATTTTGTCACCCTCGGAAGAGTGCTGGGGTGTCATGGCTCACAGCAACCTCAAACTCTTGGGCTTAAGTGATTCTCTAGCCTCAGCCTCCCAGGTAGGTAGCTGGGACTACAGGCGCCCGCCACAATGCCCAGCTATTTTTCTTTTCTTTTCTTTTTTTTTTTTCAGTTGTAGTTGTCATTGTTGTTTGGCAGGCACGGGTTGGATTTGAACCCACCAGCTCCAGTGTATATGACTGGCGCCCTACCCGCTGAGCTATTGGTGCAGAGCCTAAGTACTACATTTTTTTTTTTTTTTTTTTTTTTGTAGAGACAGAGTCTCACTTTTTTGCCCTCAGTAGAGTGCCGTGGCGTCACACAGCTCACAGCAACCTCCAACTCCTGGGCTTAGGCTATTCTCTTGCTTCAGTCTCCCGAGTAGCTGGGACCACAGGCACCCGCCACAATGCCTGGCTATTTTTCTGTTTTGCAGTTCAGCCGAGGCTGGGTTTGAACCCACGTCCTTCGGTATATGGGGCCGGCACCCTACTCTCTGAGCCACAGGTGCTGCCCCAGTACTACATTTCTTTTCTTTTTTTTTTTTTTTGCGGCTAGGGCCGGGTTTGAACCCACCACTTCTGGCATATGGGGCCACCACCCTACTCCTTGAGCCACAGGCACTGCCCAAGTCTGACTTTCTATACTACTGCATGGCTCTGGAAAATCTTTTCCCCAGATCCCACTGCCTTGCTGTGAGAAGGCAACAGTAACTCTTAAGGCGTGGTGGTATCTTCATGAGAGCTAAATTAGAAAATAAACATAAAACGATTTGCACAGTAAAGCTGGGCACTTAACAGCTGCTTGTTTAATGCCAGGTGTTCTTCCTAGGGGTAACAGCTTAGTGGCAGAGACATCAGGAGAGATACAGACTCTCCAGAACTGTCATATGGACGATGGGGGCCTGACTGCTTTCCAGGATGATGGTGGCATCATCATTGCCTTGATTACGCAAACAAGTTAACCCACAGCCACACTGGCCCCTACCACAGGGGGAGCCCACCTCTGAAGAGGAGAAGCAGATGTTGCCCAGCTGCAGGATGGTGGCTAGCACAGCCCACACCATGGTTAACTCCTCAGGGCACAAGCCCAGCACCTGCAGGGCCTTTGTCAGCCGTGTGAAGTCCTGGGCATCATCCTTGTCCTGGAGCTGGCAGGCCTGCCCCTGTAGAGCACAGCAGGGCTAGGGCAAGGCCTGGCCACCTCGCAGCTTCCCTGTACTCCAGCTGCTCCTCAACCCCCAGGGCAGAGACCCTTCTCTGGGCAGGCCCTCTCCCTGTACCACAAGGTTTACCCTTACCTGGTTGAGGTAGTAGTAGGTCTCCGGTCCCTGCAGGGAGAGCTGGTCCCGTTCCAAGGGCTCCAAACCTGCCAGTAGCTCGTAAAATACATGGAAGCTCCGCTCAGCCTGAGCCTTTGGGAGGAGGACTGGTTTAGGGGCACATTGGCCTGGGGGCTTAGGGACCTACAGGGGCCCCCTCTGTCTTCCCCATCCTAGGAGCTGGAAATGGGTGGGCAGCAGGGTGTTCCTTACCTGAAACACCACCCTTGAGGTCTCAAGAAGATAATGTGACACAGAAGCTCCCACGATGACTCCGCTGTGGACACAGGAGTTGGAGGGGCTTCCCAGAGTGTACAAAACTAGGGACTTCTCAAGGCAGCAACCTCAGGTTTCTAGTAAACGTCACTGACCACAGGTGGCCCCTGTGCCCAGCTGGACCCCTGTCACTCACTGCTGCAGGCAGAGGCACAGGGCCTGGCCGAAGCGACTCGCATTGGCATTGAGGATGGTCTTGGCATGGCCAAAGCTGCTGAGCACAGGCAGCACGTCCTCCAGCTAAATGGGGAAGATGGGGTTTTAGGTGTCCCTGGGACAGCAGTGGTACCCACAAATCAGGCCCCCTGCTGAGAGTATTCTATGCCTGCTGGCTGGCGTGGGTCCCTGGGGGAGTCAGTCCCACTAGAAGAGGCAATGCCTGGTGCTGACCCCATGAGGTGCCAGAGGCTTGAAACTACCCTCATCCCCCTGGTCCAGAAGACAAGAACAGTCCCTCTTGGATCCTTGGGTGAGCAATAGCCAGCTGCCCCCGGGAGGAAGACAGGTAGCCAGTTTGATCTATGAGCCTCCAACCTCCGGCTTGGCCCTTACCTGACACCCTCTGTCTCTCATCTGCTCCTGCTCCAGGCTGCTTAGAAACTGCACAATCTTCTTGGTGGCTTCTGTCTTCCCTGAGCCGCTGTGCCCACTGCAAGAGGGAGGAGCTAAGGATGGGGATGGAGGCTAGTAGGGTCTCCAGGAAGAGGCATATAGGACCACCTCACTGAATCTGGGAAGTAGAGATGTGCTACTGGGAAGTGACACCCACCCTGGGGGCAACCTTTGGAAATGCAGAAAGATAGACCCACAGCCTAGAGACCAAACAGAGAAAAGTGCCCAAGATGCTACCTCCCTGGTACGCATGTGATAACTTTAGCCAGGAGTATGGCCCTAACAAAGTCCAGAGCTGCAGCCCAGCAGTGGACCAGACCTACAGGTTCAAGTACAGAACTTATGCCCCACCCCATCACCCCTCAGTGTGGCCTTTGGGTTCAGCTAAGCAGGGTAGCCATGATTTACGCCAGGAGGATGCAGGGCTCCTTCCCAGGGCTCTGAGACAGGCTGTAGGCTGATGCCACCATGGCAAAGATGTGCCTGGGGGAGAAGGGCAGGAAGAGATGAGAACATTGCCAGAGATGGGCACTGGGGCCCTCTTGTTGTACTAGAAGGTGCCCACAGGCCCCAGGACATGAGTCAATAGGACACCCTGGCGCTTGGCCACCTGGGAGGCGAGCAGAGGCTCAGAAGGGCAAAAGCACATACGGGGTGGTGTTGGGGGCCTTCCTGGGGTGGTAGCTGGCCAAGACCTCAGGTGAGAAGAGAGGCAGGGGCTGGTGGGGGTTCAGAGAGAGCAGGAGCGGCCCCCCAAAGGTCTGGGGAAGAAAGCAGAATTTCTCATCAGAATGTGGAGGGATCAGGGGCTCTAAGGTGCCCCAGCCGAGCCCCAGCCCCGCTCAGCAGGTCCCAGAGAGAGTTTACCTCCCAGCCCAAGAGGAAGAGAAGGGAAAGAAGAAAGGGTGCTGGGAAGCCCTGTGTCCCCGGACAGGGAATCCCAGTCCCCTAGTCCCCCATACGTAGATGCGACCCCTGTGGAATCTCTTCTTGAGGCACAGCAGCACAGAGCTGTCACACACCAGCCTGTGGGGATAGCAGGGCGAGCAGTTGAGGGTGGAGGAAGCTGGAGGTTAGCTTTGCCACCAACCTCCCAGAGCCTTCCCCATACCATAGGGACTGTGCCATTAAGGACAAACAGGATCAGATGCTGTCCCAGAGGGAAGCCTTGTAGTTTTTTTTGGCCAGGGTTTGAATCCACCACCTCCGGTATATGGGGCCAGCACCCCACTCCTTTAAGACACAGGCGCCACCCAGAGGGAAGCCTTGTGGTGACTGCACCTGACTCACCCCCTCCCGCCCCTTCCAGACAGGACTGTCCTGGGACAACATTCTTCAGGGACTCAATAGGGTCTATACAATTTATAAAGATGAGGGCAGGGTGGGAAGCAAGGAACCCTGAGCCAGCAATGGCTGATAGGGAAGGATGCTGCTCACTGTAGCCGGGCCAGGTCCTCAGTGTCCTCCAGGCCGTCTCCAGGGCCCCCACCCTCGCCACCAAGGAAGGGCAGCGCCTCCAAGCTCTGGCCGAGGCTCAGCTCCAGGTCCCTCTCGAGAGCTGCTTCAGCCTCGTCCTCAGGCTCCCACCGCTCCCTTAGGGACCCACACCGGCCGAGGTTCCTTTCCCGCTGCAGGCGGGTCTCCAAGGCAAGTTGGGGCAGCAGTATGACAGTGCCAAGCTCAGGGTCTTCGCAGGGGCCCGAATCCTGCGCCCAGTGAACTGGGGTCTCAGCTTCTGGAGTCTCAGCTTCCAGGGTCTCCGGCTCCGCTTCACTGCTGGAGCCGCCCTCGTTGAGTGGGAGCCGGTCGGGAGCAGTCGGAGCCAGGAGAGAGCCGGGGCGGGGCCCGGCCATCCCTTCCCCACTTCCTGTGCGACCCTCACTGTCACCTCTGGCCCCTGCCTGGGGCCAAACGCGGCCCTCCCCCGTAGGGGCGTCCGCAGACGCTTCTCCAGACCTCCGACTGATCGACGCCCTCTCCGCCCTGTGGATCCTAGGGAACACGACCGCGAACCTGGGATCTGGAGTCTGGTCCTCCTGGTCGGAAGGGTGATCAGGGACTGGGCTCCTCAAGGTTTGCGGGGGCCTTGATCCGCCGCCAGGGGGAGCCTTCGGCCATCCCCCCAGCCCTGCTAAACCCGCCATGCGCAGCACAAGGCGGCGCCGCAGTCCGGGCCGGCGGCCCCGCCACTCGTCCGCCGGCGGCCCCGCCCCCAGTTCCCCGCCCGCCCCAGGCCGGGGCACCTGTCCCTGGGTACTCCGCGACCACAGCCGCAGCCGTCGCAGGAAGCCCAGTGCTCGTGCCACGCGCAGGAACCGCTCCCGGAGGCTGGAGCAGCGTGGACCCACAGCCTCGGGAGCGGGGCCTGGCGGGGGTCTCGCGCGGAGCCTGCTCACCATCACGAGGGCGCCCATCCCTGGCTCGTCTATCTCTCCGGCTCCTGCTTCGCTCTCGCCCGCCGCCACTTGCACCTTTCCCACCTGGCGGAGAGCCCGGGACGTTGAAGCCTGGGCTGTTTCAGGCTCATCGTCGCGGTGCGCTCCTTCGGCACTCCCGTCCCAAGCTGGCCCTGTGTCCCGAGGAGCCCGGGAGCTCCCGGAGAAGCGCGCTCGGCTGCCCTTGAGAGGCCTAGAGGCGGTGGCTTTTCCACCTGGCTCGACCTTCTGGGCCTCAGAGGCCCTGCTTGCAGTTCCCGGGGCTGCACGTGAGCCCTGTCCAGGCCTAGTCCCCTGCAGACCCGAGTCGGCGTCTGTCCGGGAGTCCTCACTGGCTGTCTGGGGCCCTGCCCCAGACGACTCTTGCCGGCTCCAGGACTCAGCTGGGGGCTCGTCGCTACTCAGGCCATCGCTGCTCTGGCGCTCTCCTGGCTCTGGCGCCGACTCCTGCCCGGTGTTGGTCCATTCTGAACCTGTGTCTGTTGGCTCCGGTTTGGGCCGCAGTATTGGGGCCCCGCTGTTGTGTCCGCCGCTCTCCTGGGCCTGCCGGGCTTCGCTGTCCGAGCAAGAGCTGCCTCCGGCGCCGCCCGACGTGTCCCCATCGAGGCTCCTGGACACTTGGTGGCCACGCCGAGCTGACGGTCCCCGCCCCTTTCCCCTCCTCTTGCGGTGGCTGCGCTTGCCTGTCTGCCCTTCCCTTTGGGGAAGGCTGTCCTCCTCCAGGCGCCCCTCACAGCTGTCCCCAAGCTCGCGTCTCTCCTTGGGCCCGCGTCTTTGACACGGCGCGCTGCCTTTCCTCTCCTGAACCTCCGGTGGCCGCTCAGCCTCTGGCAGTTTGCACCGGCCGTCAGTGGGCTTCCTGCGGCCTCCAGAGGTCCCCTGGCTCCCAGTGATGGCGGGCTCCGTGGCCTGTCTCACCCCATGGCCCTTGTCGCGGCCGCGTCGGTGTTCCCGGCTGGGCACGCCATCTGCGCTGGCCGATCCGGACTCCTGTTCCCCCGAGGCCGGCGTCCTGGGCTTCGCGGGGCGATGGGACGCTTTTCCCTTGTTCCGGCCCATGACAGACCCAGCGAAGTTTGGCTTCCCAACGCTTTGGTCCTCTCTTCCCTGGGATCTGGTTGCCCGTGGGTGCCCTCCACCTGTGCAGTGCGCTACCCGGGGCTACGGGCTCAGTCTCTCCCATGCCCAGGGCTCCTGCCTTACCCATAGCATCAATAATGCAGGAGGCAGCGGGTCCTGACCCACTCGACCAACAATGGAGCTGAGGCAGCCCAGGAAAGAGGAGACCGCAGCTGTAGACAAAGGCCCCAGACAGGGCAACCATCCTGCCCGGGTGTTGCTGCCAGCCAGGCCAGCATGACACCGTGCCAGATGGAGAGGCCTGCTCCACTTTCACCTCAGTGTTTGCCCAGCAACCAGGGTGGGGGTGGGTGAGGGAACCTGCCTGGGACTCTTCCAGCATCCTGGAGGTTCTAGGAGGTTGGGAGCAGGCCCACCCTGGCACACAGCAGCACTCCATGACTTTTCTTAGGTTGTTTTCCTTTTGAGACAGAGCCTCAAGCTGTCACCCTGGGTAGAGTGCCACGGCATCAAAGCTCACAACAACCTCCAACTCCTGGGCTCAAGCGATTCTCCTGCCTCTGCCTCCCAAATAGCTGGGACTACAGGTGCCTGCCACAGCCCCCTGCTATTTTTTGGGTTGCAGCTGTCATTGTTGTTTGGCGGGCTGGGGCTGGATTTGAACCTGCCAGCTCAGGGGTACGTGGCTGGCGCCTTAGTCGCTTGAGCCACCTTTTCCAATTTTTATACGTAATTTACTGGAAAGCACGTAATACATAAATGCATACCTAGAACTGGCATAAAACAAATGTTGTGTACCCCCCTGGAGTCATGGGACAGAACCACACCCCATAAATCCCCAAATGCCCAATGTGTGTGTTTTTTAAATATTTATTTTTTGAACAGGTAATACAGTCACATAATTCAAAATTCACAAAATAGATGTCTTCCATTCCTGATGCTCAGCTACTCAATTTCCCCTGAGGATACTCATTCCTGTATTTCCTTCCAGCCCTAT